>JAVTVY010022477.1:0-94932 GCA_036873755.1 Hanleya hanleyi | reverse complement strand
TCACGTACATTCCTTCCTAACTCCGCTTTGACTCTTGACTTCACTACCTTTCTCAACATGATAGTTACGAACGTACCTAACCCGAAGTGTCATCCTGATTCCTCCCTAACCCCACTTTGACAGCGGACTTCACATACATTCCTCCCTAACTCTGCTTTGACACTCGACTTATTTCATTTTGATAGCTGAAATGAACCTGACCCTAACCCCTATCCTGATTCCTCCCTAACACCGCTTTGACACTCCACTTCATGTACATTCCTCCCTAACACTGCTTTGACACTCGACTTGATGTACATTGATTGATGTACATTGCTCCCTAACACCAGTTTGACTCCTGACTTCACGTACCTTCTTCCCTAACAGCGCTTTCACACTTTTCACATACATTTTTCCCCAACACCGCTTTGACACTTCAGTTGCAGTACATTCCCTTCTAACACCGCTTTCACAGTCAACTTGACGTACCTTCTTGACTAACACCACTCTGACACTTTACATGTACATTCCTCCTTAACACTGCTTTAACTGTCAACTTGATGTACATTCCTCCATACACTGGCTTTGACACTGAAGTTGAAGCACATCATTCTCCCAGTATGTTTCAACATTTCATCTGAGGTACACTTTGGTGGAGAAATTATTTGATTTCGATTGCTGAAATGACCATGAATGTAAAAGTTACTAATGATACATAACCCTAAGTCCTATCCCAATTTGACACTAGACTTCACGTTCACTGCTCTCCAACACTGCTTTGACAGTTGACTTCACATACATTTCTGCCCGACACCGCTTTGACACACGACTTGAGGAACATGTGTAATGTTTCTGTTTGTTGGATTTCTACGTATAGTTAAGTTGATGTGATACATGTAAGCCCTTCATGTTCTGTAAGTTAGTAATAAGTTGAAACTTCATTTACAGTTGAAAAGTGCAAAGCTGAAATTGTGTACATATGTTTTATTGCTTCTTTTCAGAAAACATTGGTGATGGTGGTGTGCAATACCTCTGTTTTTACCGGTCCATCATTTTGAAAGGGTTGGAAGAAATATGGCATATTGAAGTTCACATGTGCAAACACAACGTGAATAGACACATCATTTACACATACAAGTTGATAGGCAGACAAGATGGCTAAATTGAAGATTTTTGTCCTCGTCCTTTTGACTGCATCCTTGATTAAAAATTTTACATCTGTGGAGGATCTTGGAAAAGAAATATGGGATTATATTTCTGAAAGAATAAATGCAGACGGCATGAAAGTGCCATGCATAATTTTGACTGGCAGCAATGTTTGGAGAGGTGAAATGCAGCCCAGAGTTTGGCAATATTTGACACCTCGATTATTGCTCTGGGATCCTTTGACTCAGTATTCTTGGATACAGGAGAAGATATACTGCCCACATGATGGAAGCGAATTCCATATTATAACCCTTTTTGATGTTGAAGTACAGGTACATTACTGCCTTAACGTTACTTTATTAATGGAATAAACCTGCATGCAGGTTTGAAAGCATACAAAAATGTTTAGTGTTTTGAAATAAAAAAAATATGGCAGTGGAGTATTCCATGAAGTAAGAGGGTTGCAGCCAGCAATGAGCACTGCCTCAGGGAATATTGTATGGGTGCTCCAATGTTAAAATGTAAGAATAGAGTTTTTGGTTTAGCTGAAATGCACATGGACATGTTTACATACAAAGTTTCCTTAAGTTGTCAGTGGATGATTATGAAAGCCGCTACACATGTTTTTTTTTATCACTGGAGGATGAACGTGTGTTATTTGTGAGATTAAATATTAATACTGGAATAAAACTGCTTTGACAGTCCATTTGACAGTATGTTATTTCATTTAGTGTAAATGTGGGTGGAATGTACATGTATCGTCATCTGGGATATTCCTACGAAGTAGGCTACAGATCGCAAATTGTCCGGTAATGAGTGAATGAGTCAGTCCATCCGAATCCTTTCGTCGGCAAAATAAGGAGAACCATTGACATTAGAACCATGATTTTTGGCATGAACGTGCATTAGGGCATTGTTACCAGCAAGTTCTGAGCTGACCGAATTCTGATGAAAATTTGATTTTTAATGATTTTTTTTATTATTTATTGATAGCTCAGCGACTGCACTGTCATGTCCATTGGGAACCATTGGCTGTATGTTTCACTGTATACATTGTATATAACACAGTACAAAACGTGATGGGATAATGAAATAGGAAATGATAATTTTCCATCATTTGTTAGTGCATTTATCTTCACTGCTATTACCAACATTACCATTACATTCTTAATACACAGAAGTAAGTATATCGTTATAGATAGTAACTGTGGTCTTTAACGTGTATCCTATTTCACATCCAAACATGTCATCACCGACCAAATCAGGCTTCAAATTTAGGTCATATTGCCACTGCTGGTGAAATATCCTACATCAACCAATTAAGTCAGACTATGCAATAACCCAGCAGAACAAAGATAGATGTGGTATCCTTCAGATTAGCCTGTGAGCGACAATGATAAAAGTTTACTGAGGGTGAAACAAAGCCATCCTGCAAGCCACCCAAGGAATTTACCAGCTTGTGTTGGGAAATTTTGTTGGTATCATGTAAGTTGTTTAGTAGTTTATTCATTCAAATCTCCATACCATATTTTCTGTTATTCAACAGACAAATTTCTTTACTGGTTTTAATTGTTTAAGTTTTACTGGGTTTCAACCGCTACAGATAGTAACATAGTACTGATGCTGTAGAAAAGTATCACACTGGGATATAATTTAAACAAAAACATTACATGTGTAATTATGTCTAAATTTTTCTTGTCATTTCAAATTTTGATTCCTTGATTAAGGGATACAGAATCACTGGCACGGAGTGTTGTTGGTGTGTCACAGAATCACTGCCACAGAGTGTGTTGGTGTGTCACAGATTCACATCAGCACTGGTAAACTATTCATTCAATCCCATCACTTTTAATCTTCAACAAAATATTCAATATTGTTTTAATCGAAAATTTCTGGTGATTTTTGATGAAAATCTCTGGTGATTCTGACTTGGGCTGCATGAGCCCATCTTAATATAGGCAGGATTTCAACTTGGGGCTGGGGGGGGGGGGGAGATTGCCAAGAGCTCAGTGCCTGTCCTAATGCCTACCTTACTTCGTAGGTCCTGTGACGCATAGTCACACTGCCATGTAAATTAAGCCTGACAAAATATTTGAGAGTATAGCTGCTATATTCCATTTAATGTGAGTGCCCATACACTGTGCCATCATGGAAAGCATAGAGAAATAATGTCGTTTATAGACTGTCGCTTTATGAAACATACATATCTGATGAAGTGTCGCTTTCAAAGTGTTGTTTTTAGACTGTCGTCATCTTACAAGTAAGAATGGCCCTGACCATATTTCTAAGCATGGCTGTATGATTCAGTGAAAGTGTCGTTATACAGTGTCGTTGTGGGAGGAGAATAGTCCTGGTACCTCACATGTGTCGTTTTAACACTGTCGTCTAATGGAGCATCCATACACTGTGCCATCATGGAAAGCGTAGAGAAATAATGTCATTTATAGACTGCCGCAGTAGTATACAAAGAGTAAATTGAGTCCTATTGACCTCAGAAATTTGCATATTTTGTGGAGGTCACGTGGAGGTCACACAGCCAATGAGAAGCGAATATTTTGACCTCTGACCAAAAAGCTACCTCCAGCACAGGAGAGTTCCAAATTTGCATATCACTTGACCCAGGTCAAAGATGTATTCCTCCGCGGTGATGCGGTCATGTCTGGCGGTGATTCGGTCTGCTTCCGCGGAGAAAAAGTAGTCCCTAGATAAAATGGTCCGATGGGGTCGAGTGAGGTATCAAAGTGAAGCTTATGTGAAGGGGCATCTAATGGGCTGGGTGTGGGTTTAAAATGGCGGGTTGTGGGTGGTGGTGGTGGTGGTGGGTTTAAAATGGCGGCTTGTGGGAGGTGGTGGTGGTGGTGGGTTTAAAATGGCGGCTTGTGGGTGGTGGTGGTGGTGGTGGGTTTAAAATGGCGGGTTGTGGGTGGCGGTGGTGGTGGTGGGTTTAAAATGGCGGCGCAAGGGAGCAAACGAGGCGGTGGGGAGGTCACGAGGAGAAAAAACCTCACATTACCCTCAAAAAAACCTCTAAGCCATATAATAATAATAAACATAATCTATAGGTGTTGTACCATGTTAATAGCATCAGTCTAGCATCTGTACCACCCTAGGGTCGAGCGTTTATTGTCCCGTGTATCTCCGCAGAAAATCAACAAACAAAATGGCGGCTCCAGGATGGTGTGGGGACGCCCTTTCCACATCACGGCGTCGATCATAGCGCCATCTGCACACACTGACGCAAGGGAGACAACTCGTGTGGCCCAAGGATATGGAAATAGCCGTTTTGGAGCTAGGGGAGTTACTACTGGTCCAGTGGGGTCGAGTGATGTATCAATGTGAAGCCTATGTGAGGGGGCATCTGATGGGCTGGGTGTGGGGTTGAACTAGCGTCATTCTGCGCATGCGCGGTGGCCCAAGGGTATGGAAATAGCCGTGTTGGAGCTAGGGGAGTTACTACTGGTCCAGTGGGGTCGAGTGAGGTATCAAAGTGAAGCCTATGTGAGGGGCATCTGACTGGACTAGTGGGTTTGAAATAGCGTCATTCTGCGCATGCGCGGTGGCCCAAGGGTATGGAAATAGCCGTGTTGGGAGCTAGCGAAGCCAATAATGGTCCAATGGGGTCGTATGAGGTATCAAAGTCAAGCCTAGGTGAGGGGGCATCTGACTGGACTAGTGGGTTTGAACTAGCGTCATTCTGCGCATGCGCGGTGGCCCAAGGGTATGAACATAGCCGTGTTGGCATGTAGGGGAGTTACTCATGGTCCAATGGGGTCGAGTGAGGTATCAAAGTGAAGCCTAGGTGAAGGGGCATCTGACTGGACTAGTGGGTTTGAAATAGCGTCATTCTGCGCATGCGCGGTGGCCCAAGGGTATGGAAATAGCCGTGTTGGAGCTAGCGAAGCCAATAATGGTCCAGTGGGGTCGAGTGAGGTATCAAAGTGAAGCCGAGGTGAAGGGACATCTGACTGGACTAGTGGGATTGAACTAGCGTCATTCTGCGCATGCGCATAGACGTTTTGGGATGTAGGGGAGTCCCTAACGGTGCAATGGGGTCGAGTGAGGTATCCAAGTGAAGCCTAGGTGAAGGGGCATCTGATGGGTTGGGTGTGCGGTAGGAATATCATTCTGCACATGCGCAGATGCAATGCGGAGCTCTCGTCCAATCAGAAGCGAGTATTTCAAATCCGCCACGGAGCTCTCGTCCAATCAGAAGCGAGTATTTTGACCCGGTGCATTATGGGACATATCCAAGATGGCGGCACGTATGTTCAAGATGGCGGCACATCCGGTGTCGAAAACTGGCCATTTTTGTCGGGATGTGATCACCTAGTGTCTAAAACTGGACCCTGTATGGGTCCCGCTAGACGTGTTGGAGCTAGGGGAGCCACGAATGGTCCAATGGGGTCGAGTGAGGTATCAAAGTGAAGCATTCGTGAAGGGGCTTCTGATGGGCTGGGTGTGGGGTTGAACTAGCGGCATTCTGTGCATGCGCAGTCTGGCCGTAGTATAGAAATAGACGTGTTGGGGTGTAGGTGGTCCCCTAGTGGGTCGATGGGATCGAGTGAGGTATCCATGTGAAGCCTAGGTGAGGGAGTTACACTAGGGTGTCGTATCCATTCTGCTGCGCAGGTCACGTGGGGGTTGTGACGTCACTTCCGGGTTTTTCACTAAAACTACCTCCAAACATAGAAGAGTTCCTAATGTTTCCTCTTAGACGTCCGTATGTTGTTCCCCCGCCCCGGCGTCCCGCAGCGCGCGCGCGGGTTCTCCGGCCGCAGCGCGCGCGTCATCCCCGGCAGTGCCCGCGCGGACGCGGGTCAAAAGGTCAAAGGGTCACCTCCAGGTCAGACGGTCCAATATGAATAACGACAAGTTCAGCAATGTTCATACAGTTTATTATCCCCAATGTTACATCATACCCAGGCTGGGGGAGCCGCCCTGGGTATGCTTAGTATGTTCACAGCAAAACAAAATTGAAATATCAAACACCATGTTTTAACGCACCGTCACATTAGGTACAAGTGTTTACTGAGCTCAAGTCAATGATCAGCATGTAGACATAGAGAGTATGTACGACATGTTATGGTATTCATCAGTGCACGAGTGACGCATTCAACCGATGGCTGTGGTGAATCACCTTGGTAAGGAAAAATGTAACATTGGTCATCCTCTTCACTGTCCACTTGGTGTTGGGTCGTTGATGTTGGGCCCATCCCAAGACATCCAATTGTTCCACTTGGTCCAGCATCATCTCTAGTGACCTCCGGTCAATAATCGTAAACGGTTGGTCGTACACTGGGTGGATGGCACTGGAATAGAAATAGCGTAATTCACCCGTCATCTTATGTACCCAAATGCTACATTTAACGTGAAGGCCGTAGGTTGGTCATTGAAGATGGTTTCCACGTAGGTGCGTAGACGGGTGAGCTTGGTCAGTGGGAAATTGTAGATATCTTGAATAGGACGATGACGGTGGAAACAGTGCCGTGTCATGGTCCAATGGCGCCGAGAGATGTCACTCTCTGGATGATATTCGGGTAAGAGATCGCTAGGAACATTTATGGGCTCGTCCAGAAAATGTTCGATGTATGACGTATCACTCGAAACCGTAACGGTGGGGTCCGGCTGGAAATCCAGGCTCTTCCCAACTGTGGGTATAGGCGGGCTCTCCGTCATCGCATCACCAGTGGCGTTCGTCTCCCCGGGCTTATCTTCACTGGGTCTGACCTTCCGCGGCTCCTCTTCCGTAGGAAGTTGTCGCAAAAACCGTGGAGACGGGGCATGAATCAAACGCTGATGCCGTCTCAACTGACTGCGTCGTTTGAAGAGTTGACCACAATCCTTACATTGTTCCGTCGCGCCCTCGTGGAATGAGCGTTCGTGGCGCAGTAAAGCATCCTCCCGATTAAATGACCGTGCGCAGGTTATACAAGTATACAGTCCATCGTTGTGGGTGGAGGCCTCGTGGCGTCGTAAATTATCTAGACGAGTAAACTGCTTCTGGCAAGTTGTGCAAGTGAACATCTTGATGGTTGACAGAGAGTCTGATGAAACGGCAAGGCCGCTCCCCTTTTATAGCACGCTAGCTGGTAATCTATTTTTAGCACACTCTACCCCAAGTCGAGGATCGAGACTGGTGTACTGGTGTACGACTGAGCCGCATTGCACGCGCCCACATGAAGACCCTCATACATACCCAATGCAGGCGCAGACGCGAAGTGCCCGGATGATAGACACGGACGTCACCCATCCGAAAAGACACGGACTTTACCGAAAAGACACGGACTTTACCGAAAAGACACAGACGTACCCGAAAAGACACGGACGTACCCGAAAAGACACGAAGGTGAACGCCATTGTGGGAAACCCCCACAGACAGGTCAGTACATGCATTCCTATGATGTTCACGCATAATAAAAGGATTGATCTGTAATCTGTGTTGTTGTCGTTGCTCTCTATTTTGGACTAACCCATCAGAATAGTACGTATCACGGACTACACCCGTAGAGCTAGGCGCGCATGTGTGACATGGTCTATAAAACACGTCTCTCGGGATCACACACCTTCATTTCTACGGTTGCAGAGCCATGACGGAGATCCAGCCCTGTGCGACTCGCATTTTACAGCATGCCACCGCGGTGAATTCATTCACGGGTTACCGAGCAGTGGTCCGGTCCATGTTTGCAGATGGCGATGACAACGAGGGACGACGCCAGATCCTGAACGAGTTCACAGAAGCGGTCCTCCACAGAGTGCACTCGATGGAGAGGCGTGCCATCACTCACCACTACTGGACTATGACAGCCATCCTTGATGCTCGCGCTATGGACCAGGAGCGCTCACGCCGGAACCAGCGCCGGCTGGTTGGCCTCACACTAGTCTGTGGCCTATTGACCCTGGCGCTGTGGTATTGACAGTGGGGACTATAAATACGAGGGTCAGACAGAGTGTGTGTCATTCACCGTTCGACATTGGACCAAGCATGTCACCCGTCCTACGAGCCATCCTGCCCCTTACACCCCGGGTGGGGTTACACGTCTATGGAGATAAAGTCACCCTGGTGGAAGACCGTGGAGTTTGCTGGTCGGCCGCTGAGACCGTATCGAATACGGTGACGCTACACCGTGACGGCTGGACCAAATTTAAACGGGTGTTGAGCGGCGAGCTCGATGGACACGTCATCCACATAGACAATGCCATCTACGTATACCGTGGACCTTTCTTCCCACGTCTGGGCCGCTACCAAGATGCTACGCGAAGCTTCACCCTAGACCCGATGTGTGGACAGCCTTCGAGAAAGTGGTGTCTATCGTGGACCAGCTGTTTACACCGGACGAGCGGTCATCAGACGAGTTGGAGTGGGCTCGTGCCCTGAGAGAATCGGCGGCAGAACCCAATGAACAACTACATGAACCCGACGACGATGCCATTGATTACCCGGCTACACTCAACCAGCCCAGTGATATGACCACCTGATCCTTTTGATCTCACGGGGTTGTCCCTATAAATACGAGAAACAGTCAACTCTGGTACCATTCACGTACTGACCATGGCAGAGCATATGATACTGGCGTATCTCAGCTTGACCCCCGAGGTTTTCCTGCACGTGTATGCGGATAAGGTCGATATCATGGAGGAGGTGGGAGACATCTGTGATGCGGACCCTACACAACCGTGCCCGGCTCACATTCGTCTGTCCCGAGAGGGCTGGACCAAATTCAAACGGGTGTTGTCTGGTGAACTGGACGGCGACCTCATCCACTTGTGTCACGATGTGTACATCCGACGCGGCCCTTTCTTTGCTCAATTGGCTCGGCTAGATGGGGGTACAGTGCATTTTACCCTTCACCTTGATCTATGGTCTGCACCGGAAGATGCCGTGGTAGATGTGGCTTATCAAGCGGTCATCAGACGAGTTGGACTGGTCATTTGCCATGGACACTGTGAAAGCCAATGAAGAAAATCAGAAAGAAACTCCGGCCCAAGATATACCCGTTATAAATAAACGATAGAGCCAGGGTGCATCATCATTTTGTCACCATGAAGCGCTGGGAGAAGGTGCTGGATAACTTATACTACAGTCCCGACAGTCCGGCGGCCTATAGTGCATTGTCGGCTCTCTATCAAGCGGCCAAACCCCAGGGGATACAACGTGCCCAAGTCCGAGATTGGTTAAGAAGACAAGACACCTATACCTTACATCGATCTGTCCGTCGCCATTTTCTACGGAACCGGGTCATCGTGGGAGGAATAGATGCCCAGTGGCAAGCGGATTTGGTCGATATGAGCGCCTTTGCCAAACACAACGATGAGAATCGGTATATCTTGACGTGCATCGATATCCTATCCAAGTATGCGTGGGTGGTACCCATCCGGACGAAAACGGGGGCAAATCTCATAGCGGCGTTCAAAGACATCTTCAAGACCGGGCGCAAACCTTTGTATTTGCAAACCGACGAAGGCACGGAATTCCTCAACAGACCGTTCCAAGCCTTTCTCAAGAAACAGAAGGTGTTTTTCTTCCATACGTACAACGAGACCAAGGCTTCCGTGGTGGAGAGGTTCAACAGGACATTCAAAGGCCGCATGTATAAATATTTCACCTATAAGAATACAAGGCGGTACATCGATGTTCTCCCGAAACTGGTGAGGGGTTACAATCGAGCCTATCATCGAAGTATAGAGAGAGCCCCCATTACCGTGACCCAACGCAATGAAGCCCAAGTCCGGCGTGTCTTGTACCCCAGGCCATCGCAACGAGCACCGAAGGCGGATGTTCAAGGTCGGGGACCCTGTACGGATCAGTAAAGTCAAGGGCAAGTTCGAGAAAAGTTACTTGCCCAACTGGAGCGATGAGCACTTCCTGATTAAACGGCGCCTACCCCGACAGCGGCGAGTCTATGAACTGGAAGATCTCCAAGGGGAAACGTTGCTGGGGACGTTTTACGAGACGGAATTACAGCCTGTTGTAAAAACACAGCAAGACTACTACACGGTGGAGCAGATTTTGAAAACGGAACGTCGACGTGGCAAACTGTTTCATTTCGTGAAATGGCAAGGTTGGCCCAGTTCCTTCAATTCCTGGGTCCCGGCCAACCAGGTGAAACGACTATAAAGCCAGACACCACTGCCGTCCTCCTTCATTCCACGTCCGACCACAGTGCTATGGACAAACAGCAGCTGCCTCTGAACACAGCGTCTCCCAAAACGCGCAAAGCACAAGTGGGCTTTGGGGTGCTATTGCTAACCCTGCTGAGTGTGTTGTACAGAGGTGTGTTTTACGACGTAGCCTATGTCAGCACGTTACTTAACCAACTGAGAACACCAGCCATCAGTGAAACCGGTCTACAGAGAGCACCAGTCGTATCGAGCCCAGTCATCACCACCACACCCCCTGTACAAGCCACAACGAGCTCCACACCAAGCTCTATACCTACACCAAGTACGCCCACTACGTCCGAACACCCACCGGATTTCATCCCTCACAGTGAACCGACAACGACGACCCACGTTGTACCCACCCCCATCATCATCCCTCGCAGTGAACAGACAACGACGACCGACGTTGTACCCACCACCACTCCAGTTCACTCGTACGAAATTTACAAGAGCGGGTTACCACGACAACGGATACACCTCGAACCATGGACCCTGGGTGGCAGCATCCCTTCACTTGCGTCATCGCAGGACCGACGGGCTCCGGCAAAACGCACTTCGTCAGGAAGCTCCTTCAACACGCCGACAGCATGATCACTCCACCCATTGCCCGAGTCGTGTGGTGTTACGGAGAATGGCAGGAAGCGTATGCAGCAATGCCCCACATCACGTTCGTGGAAGGCCTACCTAACCTGGCCCATTTGGAACCTTGGTGGTTCTGGATGATCTCATGGCGGAGACGGACAGTCGGGTGACCCAACTCTTTACCAAAGGCTGCCATCATCGACGGCTCAGCATCATCTACATTGTGCAGAATCTGTTCAGTAAAAACAAAGAACATCGGAATATCAGCTTAAATGCCCACTACCTGGTGGTCTTCAAACACCCGAGAGATACCACTCAACTGCTGCACCTGGCGAGACAGATGTATCCCGGCCGCACACCGTTTGTGTTGGAAGCCTTCAAAGATGCCACAACCCCTCAGCACGGGTATATGCTCTTCGACCTCAAGCAAGCCACCCCCGAACATCTTCGACTACGGACCGGCATCTTTCCCGGAGAGACCCAACACGTGTACATGCAAAAATAATGTAAACACACCCACAGTGGCTCCCCCAGCTGCGGTCTGTGTGTTTGATGATGGGGAATAATAAAAAGAATGAATACCACAGCAGGGTTTACCTTGTCTCTGAGGTAGATAAAAGGAGCAGAGTTGTGGGTTCTAGCATTAGTTGTACAGGATGTCTGCGCGAGTACGGAAGCACGCTCCCACGCTCCGTGTATTGAAGACGGCTCCACCCGAGTTAGTCCGAACCATTGTACGCGGTGCGGACCCTGACCTTGTACGCTGTCTGTGCGAGATCGGGTACAACCTGTTAAAAGGCAACGTATCACTGACTCCGGCTCAGAAGACCAAGTTGGCCAAGCATAAGACAGGTCTCCGAACCTTAGTCCATAAGCGGGTCCCTCAAACACAAAAGAAAAAGGTGTTACAGAAAGGCGGCTTTCTCGGGGCCATCTTAGCACCGTTGGCCGCTTCTGTGTTGGGTCCAGTATTGGGTGGGCTCTTCGGCCGACAATGAACCACTCGAAAAAAATGGTCCTCGTCGAACCTCGTTTCCTGCAAAACCTCCAATCGCCCTACCCTGTCCCACCTACGGTGAAGGCCATAAACACCCTCGATGGAGAGATGCAACAGATCTTACAGAGACCGGGGTTAAGCGACAGTGAGAAAGTACAACGGTACAATGAGACGCTTCAACGGTACATGACGTTCATGGACCAATACAAAACTCGCTCTACCCCAGCAACAGCACCACCACCACCACCACCACCACCACGTGACAGACCGCCGACCTCAGCACCGTTCCAACAGCCGGGTGGGGTAGCCCCCACAGCCCCACAGTGGGTGGAAGACGAAGTCCTGAAGAGTGTACCTGCCTCGTTCAAGAAACAAGCTGGCCTGGTATTACAACGGATGAAACAGAATCCTAACATGACTTGGAATGATAAAGGCGAAGAGAGATCCGCATTGCATCTGCGCATGCGCAGAATGATATTCCTACCGCACACCCAACCCATCAGATGCCCCTTCACCTAGGCTTCACTTGGGTACCTCACTCGACCCCATTGCACCATTAGGGACTCCCCTACATCCCAAATCGTCTATGCGCATGCGCAGAATGACGCTAGTTCACCCCCACTAGTCCAGTCAGATGCCCCTTCACCTAGGCTTCACTTTGATACCTCACTCGACCCCATTGGACCATGAGTCACTCCCCTACATGCCAACACGGCTATGTTCATACCCATGGGCCACCGCGCATGCGCAGAATGACGCTAGTTCAAACCCACTAGTCCAGTCAGATGCCCCCTCACCTAGGCTTGACTTTGATACCTCATACGACCCCATTGGACCATTATTGGCTTCGCTAGCTCCCAACACGGCTATTTCCATACCCTTGGGCCACCGCGCATGCGCAGAATGACGCTATTTCAAACCCACTAGTCCAGTCAGATGCCCCCTCACATAGGCTTCACTTTGACACCTCACTCGACCCCACTGGACCAGTAGTAACTCCCCTAGCTCCATCACGGCTATCTCCATACCCTTGGACCACCGCGCATGCGCAGAATGACGCTAGTTCAACCCCACACCCAGCCCATCAGATGCCCCCTCACATAGGCTTCACATTGATACATCACTCGACCCCACTGGACCAGTAGTAACTCCCCTAGCTCCAAAACGGCTATTTCCATATCCTTGGGCCACACGAGTTGTCTCCCTTGCGTCAGTGTGTGCAGATGGCGCTATGATCGACGCCGTGATGTGGAAAGGGCGTCCCCACACCATCCTGGAGCCGCCATTTTGTTTGTTGATTTTCTGCGGAGATACACGGGACAATAAACGCTCGACCCTAGGGTGGTACAGATGCTAGACTGATGCTATTAACATGGTACAACACCTATAGATTATGTTTATTATTATTATATGGCTTAGAGGTTTTTTTGAGGGTAATGTGAGGGTTTTTTCTCCCCGTGACCTCCCCACCGCCTCGTTTGCTCCCTTGCGCCGACATTTTAAACCCACCACCACCACCACCACCCACAACCCGCCATTTTAAACCCACCACCACCACCACCACCACCACCCACAACCCGCCATTTTAAACCCACACCCAGCCCATTAGATGCCCCTTCACATAAGCTTCACTTTGATACCTCACTCGACCCCATCGGACCATTTTATCTAGGGACTACTTTTTCTCCGCGGAAGCAGACCGAATCACCGCCAGACATGACCGCATCACCGCGGAGGAATACATCTTTGACCTGGGTCACGTGATATGCAAATTTGGAACTCTCCTGTGCTGGAGGTAGCTTTTTTGGTGAGAGGTCAAAATACTCGCTTCTCATTGGCTGTGTGACCTCCACGTGACCTCCACAAAATATGCAAATTTCTGAGGTCAATAGGACTCAATTTACTCTTTGTATACTACTTGCCGCTTTATGAAACATACATATCTGATGAAGTGTCGCTTTTAGACTGTCGCTTTAAAAAATATACATCGCTTTCAAAGTGTCATTTTTAGACTGTCGTCATCTTACAAGTAAGAATGGCCCTGACCATATTTCTAAGCATGGCTGTTCTTAGATGATTCAGTGAAAGTGTCGTTTTACAGTGTCGTTCTAGAAAATCGTTTTGGAAGGAGAATAGTCCTAGCTGGTACCTCACATGTGTCGTTTTAACACTGTCGTCTTATGGAAGGGGGTAATGCCCCTGTCGAGAGAAACTACATAATATACATATCTTTCAAACTGTCATCTTTCAAGGTGAGTGTCCACACACTGTGCCATCATGGAAAGTATACAGAAATAATATCATTTTTAGACTGTTGATTTATGAAATATAAATATCTGATGAAGTGTCGTTTATAGAGTGTCGCTTTATGAAACAAACATATCTGATGAAGTGTCGCTTTTAGACTGTCGCTTTAAAAATATACATCGCCTTCAAAGTGTCGTTTTTAGACTATGGTTCTTCTCTTACAAGTAAGAATGGCCCTGACAATATTTCTAAGCCTGGCTAGATGATTCAGTGAATGTGTCGTTTTAGAGTGTCGTTATAGAAAATCGTCCTGGGAGGAGAATAGTCCTGGTACATGTACCTTACATGTGTCGTTTTAACACTGTCGTCTTATGGAAGGGGGTAATGCCCCTATCGAGACAAACTACATAATATACATATCTTTCATAGTGTCGTTTTAACACTGTCGTCTTATGGAAGGGGTAATGCCCCTATCGAGACAAACTACATAATATACATATCTTTCATAGTGTCGTTTTAACACTGTCGTCTTATGGAAGGGGGTAATGCCCCTATCGAGACAAACTACATAATATACATATCTTTCATAGTGTCGTTTTAACACTGTCGTCTTATGGAAGGGGTAATGCCCCTATCGAGACAAACTACATAATATACATATCTTTCATAGTGTCGTTTTAACACTGTCGTCTTATGGAAGGGGGTAATGCCCCTATCGAGACAAACTACATAATATACATATCTTTCATAGTGTCGTTTTAACACTGTCGTCTTATGGAAGGGGTAATGCCCCTATCGAGACAAACTACATAATATACATATCTTTCATAGTGTCGTTTTTACACTGTCGTCTTATGGAAGGGGGTAATGCCCCTATCGAGACAAACTACATAATATACATATCTTTCATAGTGTCGTTTTAACACTGTCGTCTTATGGAAGGGGTAATGCCCCTATCGAGACAAACTACATAATATACATATCTTTCATAGTGTCGTTTTAACACTGTCGTCTTATGGAAGGGGGTAATGCCCCTATCGAGACAAACTACATAATATACATATCTTTCATAGTGTCGTTTTAACACTGTCGTCTTATGGAAGGGGTAATGCCCCTATCGAGACAAACTACATAATATACATATCTTTCATAGTGTCGTTTTAACACTGTCGTCTTATGGAAGGGGGTAATGCCCCTATCGAGACAAACTACATAATATACATATCTTTCATAGTGTCGTTTTAACACTGTCGTCTTATGGAAGGGGTAATGCCCCTATCGAGACAAACTACATAATATACATATCTTCATAGTGTCGTTTTAACACTGTCGTTCTATGGAAGGGGGAAAATGCCCTATCGAGACAAACTACATAATATACATATCTTTCAAAGTGTCGTTTAACACTGTCGTCTTATGGAAGGGGGTAATGCCCCTATCGAGACAAACTACATAATATACATATCTTTCAAAGTGTCGTTTTAACACTGTCGTCTTATGGAAGGGGGTAATGCCCCTATCGAGACAAACTACATAATATACATATCTTTCATAGTGTCGTTTTAACACTGTCGTCTTATGGAAGGGGGTAATGCCCCTATCGAGACAAACTACATAATATACATATATCTTCATAGTGTCGTTTTAACACTGTCGTCTTATGGAAGGGTAATGCCCCTATCGAGACAAAAACTACATAATATACATATTTTCAAAGTGTCGTTTTAACACTGTCGTCTTATGGAAGGGGGTAATGCCCCTATCGAGACAAACTACATAATATACATATCTTTCATAGTGTCGTTTTAACACTGTCGTCTTATGGAAGGGGTAATGCCCCTATCGAGACAAACTACATAATATACATATCTTTCATAGTGTCGTTTTTACACTGTCGTCTTATGGAAGGGGGTAATGCCCCTATCGAGACAAACTACATAATATACATATCTTTCATAGTGTCGTTTTAACACTGTCGTCTTATGGAAGGGGTAATGCCCCTATCGAGACAAACTACATAATATACATATCTTTCATAGTGTCGTTTTAACACTGTCGTCTTATGGAAGGGGGTAATGCCCCTATCGAGACAAACTACATAATATACATATCTTTCAAAGTGTCGTTTTTACACTGTCGCCTTACAAAGAGGGGTAATTAATAGCCCAATCTCGTGATCCCTTACATGGAGTATGGACCCTAGGCGGCCGCTGGATCCTCACGTTCAATGCTGCAATAGTAGCCCCCAATCAAAGAGTTTGCCGAAAGAGCTTTACTGGTATGCATTGTGCATTTGTAAAGTTATCATTGAAAGTCTTTTTCTTTATGGTTGGAAATATAGTCCAGTGGGCTAACGTGCACCAATCGAATTGTCATGGATCCAGGTACAAATCCTCCCCCAAAATTTACAAAGAAAAAAAAATATTGTGGCTTTTTGTATTGAAGGCAATTGACCTTGCTACCAATCGACAGTAAGGGAATACATGGCTGCAATCACCACCAAATGACTGCAGATTTTTCGGATGACATAAAATTGGCTAATAATCTACGCATGTGAGGTTGTTCCTTGACTCAAAGAACGTATGACCATAGTGATAACATCATCTCATGCCGAGATTTATAGCAAACTCTTTATCTCAATATACAGCATTATATGGCATGGATACATATATGTACAATGTATATGCTTATCAATAGATTTGAAAGGCGAAGTCAAACTCGAAGGCGACACATCTTTTGAATCAATAATTTCACACTTTTAGGATTTCGAATCTGTCTGACCCTGACATTCTGCCCCATTCTCGGAATCCATACAAAATTGTCTAAGATTTTTAGGGCGTACCCGTATTGTCCCCCCCCCCCCTTCCAGTTTAACATTCTTCTCATCCTAGGACTGGAGGATGAAAATATATTTTGTAGTCAAACAAGAAAATCTTTAAAAAAACCAAGATGGCTGTCAATATGTCACATTCTAAAACTGCACTGTTTTGCTGATTTTTGTCAGATTTAGTTACGCATATTTTCAGCAAAAACATATATTGTAATATAAAATAACTTAGGGTACTTTTATAAAGATCAAATTAGACATTTTTTCAGTCAGACCCTCATGGCCATCATTATTAATTTACCCATGATCCTCTGTACGGAGACTTATGTAAGTAGGTTCCAAATTATTCCTGCATGATTAGTGGTAACGTCACGGAGTGTCAGCTTTCTTCTTAAGTGACAGCCAATGCACCTACAACAAGAATTATTGGTGCACCATCTTCGTGTTACGTTGCGACGCAAGCCAAATTAATAAGGAGAAAAACTTGGAAGTACAACGCGTTTGATGAAAGGGCTGAAATGACATGGGGGTGTCTCCTAATTAATATATTTTTGTGTAATCTTACACCGGGGGAGCCTGGCAATCAGGATGTTATGGTATAGACATATTTTTTGAATTTTTAAACCACCTCACCATGTATTTCATGAATAATTTGAGAAATTACCCCCAATGTATCATTAAGGTGCGCGATTGGCTTTTATCATCCTATCATATATTTAGATGCGAATTAGCACTTGCTATTTTGAAGATAAATTCTAAAATTTCGTGCAATTTACCACGGTGCGAATCAATGCTAAATAGATGAGATTATCAATTGCGAATCTACGCAATTTAGCGTAGATTATAGCTTTCTAATTAGACAATATATTCCCTGTTTCCAAAATCGAAATTGAATATTTTCTGCGAATCTATGCTACCTAGCTGAGATTATCAAGTGCGAATCTACGCAATTTAGCTGAGATTATAAATGACAATTATAAAGTGCGAATCTATGCTAAATAGACGGATTATCAAGTGCGAATCTACGCTGACATTATGTAAACCTCATGTCAATGCCGAAGGGGCGTAACTCCTTGCACTGGGCTCGGTTTCCTCTGGCGAAGGCCTACTTAAGTATGACAAAATTATTTGGCCGTTCCATAGCACTGAACTCGCATCGATGGATTCCTGAATAATTTCCCTTCGTGGTTAGACCGAGTTCGACAAGATCCGTTATGTCATTCACCTGTTGCGCGCGCTTTTATTGCATTTGTTTTTGAGGGACTACAACAATCTAGCCCCAGAACTCACAAGCTTCCGCCAATACGGAAATAGCCGAACGTGAGATTGGGACTACAACTGACCCCATCTTCATGTTGATAGTCACGTGGATGTGAATTTATTAATGTCACCGTATGACGCGAACAGCGCAAGCGCACATGAGCGTATTAAACCGTATTTGCGCATGACATGAATAAAATGGTGATGCCGATTTCAATCAGTCACAACAGAAGTACGGGTTAATCTTTTCTAAAATGAAATAAAAGCGCCCGTTAAATTTCCTGGACAGGCAATATATTGTCTAATTAGAAAAGTTATAATCTCAGCTAAATAGCGTAGATTCGCACTTGATAATCTCAACATGTAGCATAGATTCGCAAAACAATTTTCGGACTCTTGATCTGAGAAACGGGCAATATATTGTCTAATTAGCAAGTTATAATCTAAGCTAAATAGCGTAGATTCGCACTTGAGATTATCTTCTAAATGGGATTCACCATCATATTTTTTTAAATACGGATGGACTTTGTAAATATATTCAATATTGAAAAAGGTATATTACATGTTGAAATATTGAATCTACCACATTTGTAATTAGCTACAATATTGGAGGTTTTCAAATCAAGTATCGAAAACTCTTCTGCGCATCATTGTTATCTTCTCCAAGGTTAAGAGATAGGGCAAAGTGAAAATACACTCCTCGGTTGCTACTCGGCTGAAGTCACGGGTCACTTTACAGACAGACTTAGCAAACTTCAAAGATGCAGAATACAAGAATTCCTCAAAAGCAAGAAAAACACGGTTTAAAATACTACAAATATTTTATTCCATTTTATGTGATAAGAACTCATTAAAAGCAAGAAAAACACGGTCTAAAATACTACAAATAATTTATTCACATCTATGTGAGGTTCTTCAGCATATATGAACTTTTCCACCATATCACTGGTTGAAGATAATCTCCCACGTTAAAAGATCGTGCAAACTGAAAATAGACTCCCAGGTTGCTACTCGGCTGAAATCACGGGTCAGAGAACAGACAGCCTATCAGCTAAATTGCATACATTCTCATTCCATAATATCACCTAGATAGCATACACAATCACATGTTCTTTTTGTGAAACCGCTATTATATTATCTAATAACACTTAAAATCTAAGCTAATTTGCGCAATGCATCGTTTTACATTCTCCATTAATTCTATAGCATTTCTTGGTTTAACGAATGTATGCGTTTCTGAGAATCATCTATAGGTGGGATTAATCACATGCTAATCTACGCAATTCCTCTTCATAACGGTTCACGTCAAACGGTATGTTATAAACGAGGTGAATACGATGTTTTAATGACCAGAGAAAACATTCACCAAGGCCGAATGCCCAAGAATATTGGTATCCTCCGTGCCCATTCCTAAAACGTCCGGTGTTCATTTCTCTGGATCAGCAAAATATTTTCTATAATTGGCAAGTTATATCAGCTAAATTGCGTACAATCGCATTTCATATTATTGTCTAGGTAGCATAAAATTCTCCTATCTTTCATTTGTGAAACAGTTCATATATTATCTAATACCAACTTAAAATCTAACCAGGGCAATGCATCCTTATCTAATACGAACTTAAAATCTAACCGGTGCAATGCATCCTTTTACAGCCCCCATTCATTCTATAGCATTTCTTGGTTTAACAAATGTACGGAATTTAGTTAGATTTATATTATAACTTACAAAAAGAGAAAAACGATAACCTGCGAGCTGTGTTCACAACGCTTCCCACCAAATGGTATGTTATACCTCCTAAATGGTATTCACCATAGCATATCTATGAATACCGATGAACTTTTTACATGTAAATATGTTCAATCTTGAAAACATGTTGAAATATTGAGTATACCACCTTTCTAATTAGTATATTGGATGTTTTGAAATCAAAAATCGACAACTTTTATGCGCATCTATGCTGTCGTCTCGAGGGTTAACAGATAGGGCAAAGTTAAAATACACTCCTCGTTGCTACTCGGCTGAAGTCACGTGTTCATGAACAGACAGGCTTAGCAAACTTAAAAGATGAAGAATACAACGATAAGAACGGTCTAAAATACTACCACTACTTTAGTCCCTTTTATGTCAGGTTCTTCAGCATATATAACGCTTCTCCTCCATACCACTTTCCTCCATTTCTCAGTAGCGCTACATTTTATTTACTTCTTTCTAAATATGCATTTCTTTTCCCGACAACACACAAAAGGAAAAATCGAAATTTAAACCGAGTCATTCTTCTGACGTTATGCTTGAACTGTCCCAGCCATTTGAATGATTGTTCTGCACACTGTGTGTTCACTCTCACGTATTTCACTGAATTTCCCCAACTTCGGGTGAAATCTGCAGCAAGGGTTGTTTCCCAGTGGCATGCATGTTTTCTTTTGTGTGTTTAAGACAGTGGAATAAATCTAACACATAATCCCGGTCGCTTAGAATATATTTTGCTCCATGATTACCATTCTTTGACAGATTTTCCAGAAATGGCACAAACTCGTAAGCTCTATCGTATCCGATGTACCATATGTTATTGTCATCATCAGTGCATGTGCGTAGAAGAAAGGCAAATACTTGGCTACATGATTGACAAGTGTACATTTCTGAAAAGTCAACAATGTGACCACTTGATCTGACTATTGACAGAATACCGGTAGTTCTATTGTAGAATCTGTCGACTTTGTTCTTCTCTTTGCAGCCGACAAGAACGCTTTCATTATCATTACTGGGTAAACCATTGCAGTATTCCACAACACGACTCGTTTTAAGGACCAGAGAAAACATTCACCGAGGCCGAAGGAAACATTCACCGAGGCCGAATGCCCAAGAATATTGGTATCCTCCGTGCCCATTCCTAAAACGTCCGGTGTTCATTTCTCTGGATCAGCAAAATATTTTCTATAATTGGCATGTTATATCAGCTAAATTGCGTACAAACGCATTTCATATTATCGCCTAGGTAGCATAAAATTCTCCTATCTTTCATTTGTGAAACAGTTCATATATTATCTAATACCAACTTAAAATCTAACCACGGCAATGCATCGTTATCTAATACGAATTTAAAATCTAACCGGGGCAATGCATCCTTTTACAGCCCCCATTCATTCTATAGCATTTCTTGGTTTAACAAATGTACGGAATTTAGTTAGATTTATATTATAACTTACAAAAAGAGAAAAACGATAACCTGCGAGCTGTGTTCACAACGCTTCCCACCAATTGGTATGTTATAAACGCTCTCTACCTCCTAAATGGTATTCACCATAGCATATATATGAATACGGATGAACTTTTTACATGTAAATATGTTCAATCTTGAAAACATGTTGAAATATTGAGTGCACCACCTTTCTAATTAGTATATTGGATGTTTTGAAATCAAAAATCGACAACTTTTATGCGCATCTATGCTGTCGTCTCGAGGGTTAACAGATAGGGCAAAGTTAAAATACACTCCTCGTTGCTACTCGGCTGAAGTCACGTGTTCATGAACAGACAGGCTTAGCAAACTTAAAAGATGAAGAATACAACGATAAGAACTCCCTCAAAGCAAGAAAAACACGGTCTAAAATACTACAACTACTTTAGTCTCTTTTATGTCAGGTTCTTCAGCATATATGACTTCTCCTCCATACCACTTTCCTCCATTTCTCAGTAGCGCTACATTTTATTTACTTCTTTCTAAATATGCATTTCTTTTCCCGACAACACACCAAAGGAAAAATCGAAATTTAAACCGAGTCATTCTTCTGACGTTATGCTTGAACTGTCCCAGCCATTTGAATGATTGTTCTGCACACTGTGTGTTCACTCTCACGTATTTCACTGAATTTCCCCAACTTCGGGTGAAATCTGCAGCAAGGGTTGTTTCCCAGTGGCATGCATGTTTTCTTTTTGTGTTTAAGACAGTGGAATAAATCTAACACATAATCCCGGTCGCTTAGAATATATTTTGCTCCATGATTACCATTCTTTGACAGATTTTCCAGAAATGGCACAAACTCGCAAGCTCTATCGTATCCGATGTACCATATGTTATTGTCATCATCAGTGCATGTGCGTAGAACAAAGGCAAATACTTGGCTACATGATTGACAGGTGTACATTTCTGAAAAGTCAACAATGTGACCACATGATCTGACTATTGACAGAATACCGGTAGTTCTATTGTAGAATCTGTCGACTTTGTTCTTCTCTTTGCAGCCGACAAGAACGCTTTCGTTATCATTACTGGGTAAACCATTGCAGTATTCCACAATACGACTCGTTTTAAGGACCAGAGAAAACATTCACCGAGGCCGAATGCCCAAAAATATTGGTCTTCTCTGGTCCATAAAACGTCTTATTTACCGGATCGGAATCGCATATTCGTTCTATTATTTGAAACAATCAAAATACGTTTGAATTTACATTGACTGCAAGAAATATATATGGGGAACCGCGATTATTCTGATCATTTTCATTAGAAATTATTAAAGAGTTGGTGGAGTGACTGTTCAGTATGCCGTGCTTGAACAAAAACAGGCATTTACACTGCTCTCTCGATATCTAGCGCTAATATTTCCCAGTCACTCTATGCTATACACTTGTATTTCAACATTTACATTAGATGACATCGCCCATTCGTAAAACGCCCGGTGTTCATTTTCCCGGATCAGCAAAATATTTTTGATAAATGGCAAGTTATATCAGCTAAATTGCATACAATCGCATTTCATATTATTGCCTAGGTAACATAAAATTTTCCTATCTTTCATTTGCGAAACAGTTCATATATTATCTAATACGAACTTAAAATCTAACCGGGGCAATGCATCCTTTTACAGCGCCCATTCATTCTATAGCATTTCTTGGTTTAACAAATGTACGGATCTACGCTATTTAGCTGAGATTATTAAGTGCGAATCTACGCAATTTAGCTGAGATTATAACTTTTCTAATTAGACAATATATTGTCTCCCTCCCAAATCAAAAATTGGAAACATGTTTTGCGAATCTACGCTATTTAGCTGAGATTATTAAGTGCGAATCTACGCAATTTAGCTGAGACTATAACTTTTCTAATTAGACAATATATTCTCTCTTTCTCAAATCAAAAATTGCAGACATGTTTTGCGAATCTACCCTATTTAGCTGAGATTATCAAGTGCGAATCTACGCAATTTAGCTGAGATTATAGTTCTTCTAATTAGACAATATATTCTCTCTTTCTGAAATCAAAAACTGCAAACATGTTTTGCGAATCTACTCTATTTAGCTGAGATTATCAAGTGCGAATCTACGCAATTTAGCTGAGATTATAAGTTTTCTAATTAGACAATATATTCTCTTTTTTTTCTTCTTTTTTTTCTTTTTTTTTTCTTTGATAGGCATTTAGAAGTCGGCGTATATAACACAATGCTATTCTATGGATAACAACTTCTTTATTGCTGTGGAGCTGACGTTTCGTTGGAGATACTTCCAACTTTTTCAAAGCTAATGAGATATATTCTCTCTTACTCAAATCAAAAACTGGAAACATGTTTTGCGAATCTACGCTATTTAGCTGAGATTATTAAGTGCGAATCTACGCAATTTAGCTGAGATTATAACTTTTCTAATTAGACAATATATTGTCTCTCTCCCAAATCACAAATTGGAAACATGTTTTGCGAATCTACCCTATTTAGCTGAGATTATCAAGTGCGAATCTACGCTATTTAGCTTAGATTATAACTTTTCGAATTAGACAATATATTGTCCCTTTCTCAAATAAAAATTGCAAACAAGTTTTGCGAATCTACGCAATTTAGCTGAGATTATCAAGTGCGAATCTACGCAATTTAGCTGAGATTATTGTTCATCTAATTAGACAATATATTCTCTCTGAAATCAAAAACTGGAAACATGTTTTGCGAATCTAGTCTATTTAGCTGAGATTATCAAGTGCGAATCTACGCAATTTAGCTGAGATTATAACTTTTCTAATTAGACAATATATTCTCTCTTTCTCAAATCAAAAACTGGAAACATGTTTTGCGAATCTACGCTACTTAGCTGAGATTATCAACTGCGAATCTACATGTACTTCTATACATTTGCGGTAGGGTTGTTTGGATTTGTTTTCTTAGTCTCGTCATTTAGAACATGATAGGAAGTGTCCCGGCGCGAAACGGTGAAATTTTTGAAAAAAGCCACCGAGACCCATATAGACCCACATTGTCCCATACTGGGGTATAGGACCGATGTTTGTCCCACTGGGAAACCTACTTCTAGACATTTGCGGTAGGGTTGTTTTGATTTGTTTTCTTAGTCTCGTCATTTAGAACACGATAGGAAGTGTCCCAGCACGAAACGGTGAAATTTTTGGAAAAAGTCACCGAGGCCTGGGTAGGCTCATATAGACCCATATACTGGAGTATAAGCCCAATGTATGTATAAATCCATACTGGGTGGACGTGTTGGGGTCTAGGTGGGCCACTAATGGTCCATTGGTGTCGTATGAGGTCTTATTTTGAAGCTCTCATGCAGGAGCACTTGACTACAGTAATGGTTCGGCCGTGTGCGATAGTCTGTGCATGCGCAGTCTGGCCGTAGTAGAGAAAGCAGGCATTTTTGGGGGTATGTGGGTGTGTGTTTGGGGTAGGGATGGGCTATTCACGGTTCGAATGGGTCGTGGAAGATGTCAAACTGAAACTTGTGTGGGGTAGAGTCAGAATGGCGTGTTTTTAAATGCAAGTCGCGTCAATGTGCGCATGCGCAGTTGGGTGTATTAAGTAAAGTGGCCATTTTGGGGGTGTGCGGATGTGAGTTTGGTGTCGAGATGGACCATCCTTGGTTCGAATGCGTCTTGGGAGGTGTCCTATTGTAGCTCTCGGGATGTATATCCCCGATTTGGGGGCTGTCCACAGCATCTGTGACGTAATTGGTGACGTCATCAGTAGGAGTAGTAGCGAAAGTGAGCATTTTGGGGCAGTGAAGGAGGTGTTTGGGGTAGAGATGCTCTATTCTCAGTCCGAATGCGTCGTGTGGGGTGTCATCTTGTAGTTCTCGGGGTGTAGACCCCGATTTGAGGACTGTCCACAGCATCTGTGACGTCATTGGTGACGTCATCAGTAGGAGTAGTAGCGAAAGTGAGGCTTTTGGGGCAGTGAAGGATGTTATTTGGTGTAGAGATGGACCATCCGCGTTGTGAATGCGTCATGGGAGGTGTCATGTTGTAGCAACGCCCACCAACACCATTCTTAATGCTTCAACGCCCTGGTGAAATAGATCAGAAGCTCTGATATTCCATGGAATTGTCACTAATTCTTCGAAATGCAGTGATGCCCGTCAACGCCCGTCGTTACACCTTAACACTCTAACATAACGCCATGATATAGACCGGGGGAAGAACAACAACAGCAACAACAACAAGGATGACACATGAGAGAACAACAACAACAAGAAGTTTTTTTCATATAGTTTATTCTCCCCAATGTTACAGCATACCCACGCTGGGGGAGCCGCGTTGGGTATATTTACAATTCAAGAAGATTCTTGCCCAATCAGAGGCCACCATTTGCATGTTTCATATTCGTTCCTGTCCGTTAGATGTATTCTTGTCTGTCGAGCAGGCCAGGATACCGTTGAGGCAACATATCCTCAGATTGCTGGGATAATAATAACGGAGCTGGTCTGTCTCTTTATGGCGAAGAATGTATCCAAAAGTGAGATATAACTTGAAGGCTGTTGGTCGTTGAAGATGGCTTCCACGTAGCTACGTAGACGGGCGAGGCCAGTCAGTCGGAAATTATATAAGTCCAATAGACGACGGTCACGGTGACAACAGTGTCGGATCATGGACCAATGGCGTCGATACATCTCACTAACTGGATGGTTGTCCTGTAAGAGATCGCTGGGAACATCCACCGCATCTTCCAGAAAAGGTTCGATGTTGTCAGGCGTATGACTCGAAACCGTAACGGTGGAGTCCGGCTGGAAATCCAGGCTCTTCTGAACTGTGGGTATAGGCGGGCTCTCCGTCATCGCATCACCAGTGGCGTTCGTCTCCCCGGGCTTATCTTCACTGGGTCTGACCTTTTGCGGAGAGCCGGGACATGAATCAAACGCTGATGCCGTCTTAACTGACTGCGTCGTTTGAAGAGTTGACCAATCCTTACATTGTCCGTCGCGCTCTCGTGGAATGAGCGTTCGTGGCGCAGTAAATGATCCTCCCGATTAAATGACCGTGCGCAGGTTATACAAGTATGTCGTGCACCGTTGTGGATGGAGGCCTCGTGGCGTCGTAAATCTTCTGGGCGAGTAAATGACTTCTGGCAAGTTGTGCAAGTGAACATCTTGGTGGTTGTCAGAGTGTCTGATTTCCTTTTTATAGCAAGCTAGCTGTTGATCTATTTTTAGCACACTCAGTTCAACTACCTACCGGATGTAGGCTGTTTCTAATCGTCATCGGGCAGGCCAGGATACCGTTGAGGAAACATATCCTCAGATAGTTGTTTGCGCATTCCGAGTACGTATCAGTGCATGGGTGAATACTTTCATCCGATGGGGGTGGGGGGTCAGTTTAACCACGAAGAACGTAACATTGGTGACCCTCTCCACTATCCACTTGGTGTTGGGACGCTGTTCATAGGCCAATTCCAAGGGATCCACAGTGTCCAGTTGGGCCAGCATCGTCTCTAGCGACGCCCGATTGGTGATTGTGAAAGGATGGTCGTACACTGGGTTGATGGCACTGGAATAGAAATAGCACAATTCACGCGTCATCTTATGCCATAAGATGTACCCAAATGCTACATTTAATGTGAAGGACGTAGGTTGGTCATTGAAGATGTCTTCCACGTAGCTGCGTAGACGGGCGAGTTCGGTCAGTCGGAAATTGTACAAGTCGAATATAGGGCGATGGCGGTAGAAGCAGTGTCGGATCATGGACCAATGGCGTCGATACATCTCACTCACTGGATGATCTTCGGGTAAGAGATCGCTGGGAACATCCACCGCATCTTCCAGAAAATGTTCGTTGTTGTCAGGCGTATGACTGGAAACAGTAATGCTAGGGACCGGCTGGATATCTAGGCTCTTCTGAGCTGTGGGTATAGGCGGGCTCTCCGTGATCGCATCACCAGTGGCATTCTCCTCCCCGGGTTCATCTTCAGTGGATCTGTCCCTCCTGGGTGCCTCTTTAGTGGAAAGTTGTTCCTCATGCCGTGCTGACGGACTATGAAACAAACGCTCATGCCGTTTTAACTGACTGGGTCCTTTGAAGAGTTGACCGCATTCTTCGCATGGACGCTTGGGTAGCCCATGAATTTAACGTTCATGGCGCTGTAAATGATCTGGGCCCTGAAACAACAGTGTAGGCCTACATATCGTACAGCTATACCGGGTGGTTCCATCGTGCTTGGTAGCCTCATGGCGACGCAAGTCGTGCCGGCGAGTGAATGACTTCGAGCACGTAGTACAAGTGAACATCTTGGTGGTTGACAGAGTGTCTGATGAAACTGCCAGGCCGTTTCCTTTTTATAGCAAGCTAGCTGTTGATCTATTTTTAGCACAATCAGTTCAACTTGGACCTCAGCGACAAGAACCCGGATGTAGGCACGAACGTCATTGACAAGAGCTCGGATGTACAAGAACCCGGATGTATCCGGACGTAAAAGTCTCCGGATGTAAAAGTGCCCGGATGTTTACGAATGTTCCACCATTCCGGACGTCTATCAGGTCCAAGTCTAGAAGCTCTCATGTCCTGCATGTGAATAGTCATATTGTGTGTGTATGCATGTGTGTATGCGTCTGTGTGTGTGTGTGTGTGTGCTTGTGTGTGTATGTGCGTGTGTGTTATGGTGTGTGTGTGTGTGCTTGCGTGTATGCATGTGTATGTATGTGTGTGTGTATGCGTGCGTGTGTATGCGTGCGTGCGTGTATGTAAGTGTGTGTATGCGTCTGTGTATGCGAGCGTGTGATTTAAACTGTATATTTATTTCAAAAGAAAACTGGGATCGGCGAACAGCCGCATTGCCTATATTAACGCCTTTCCCAAACACTTTGAAAAAACGTAATGCACATTGGCGGATATATAGTATATAGGTCAAATTAGATATAAATGTATATAAGATTAAGTGAATACATAAATCTGCTGATTAATATGAAGGGCGTACTGTGCATCAGTATTTGCATCAAACGTGCATATGTGCATGCATACACATCTTAATAAATAATTAATTAATTAATTGGCATACTGCGATATACGCAGCGGAGCAAGATTTATACAAACAGTTGTACATCATATTGTACACACGTGGATAATGAATTAATACATATACCACAAAATGAAGGCAGATATTATCGTGTGTATATATGTATATATATCAGCTCATTTGATTTGAATAATATAAGTGAATAAACCGAATGAGATAAATAAGATAAATGCGATAAATGCAAGCAGAAACTATGATGGATTTGTTAGACCTGGATGCAGTTCAAATTATTTCTGAAATCGTTTGGACTGTACAATGAACATGTGAACACAGGCAAAAATGTTTGTGTTTTCAGCAGATATCAATAATGGATTCCCGAATAAAAGAGTGTCAATGTCGTAGTTTGGTAGTTGCGTTATTATATTTCTAATTGCAGTATATACAGGACAGAAAAGGAAGAAATGTTCTGGAGTTTCATTCGGATGCCCACATGTATGCGATCGTGTGTGTGTGTATGCAAATGTGTGTGTGCATGTGTGTGTGTGGGTGTGCGTGTGTGTGTGCGTGTGCGTCCATGTGCCTGTATATGTGTGTGTGTATGTATGCCTCTTTGTGTGTGTGTATGTGTGTGCTTGCGAGTGTGTTTCTTGGATCGGAGCTCTTGGAGCTCAAAGCCTGTGGAGCTCGGAGCTCGGAGCTCGGAAGTGACATTTGCATATGACCTCTGTGAGGTCACTTCCTCTTCCGTTTACGTGACCGGAACTGGCCTTTGACCCCGGCGCGCAAAGGTTTCCACCGCGGTGGAAACCTTTACACCGCGCGCGCCGGGGTCAAAGGTCAGTCCGTAAACATGCGCAGAATGACGCTATTTCAACCCCAGACCCAGCCCATCGGATGCCCCTTGACGAATGCTTCACATTGATATCTCATACGACCCAATCGAACCATGCAGCGTATTTGAAGTCTGGGGACTACTTTTTCTCCGCGGAAGCTTATTTCCGCATCACCGCCAGACATGACCGCATCACCGCGGAGGAATACAAGGTCAAAGGTTGCCAGACCTATAGTGATCAAAACTACACACAGCCAATGCTGATGCAATCCATAACCTTGAGCTGGTGGCGCCCCCTATCGGAATCAAGAGTTACCTCCCCCGGCAAAAGGTTACCTTTTTGCCGTAGACACTACTACTCACGTTCAGAGAGTTAAGATTAAGACAGAGAAAACATGTACCACATCCCATAATAAAATCCACAGGATAAAATGACAACCCCTACCCCAGTACTCTCACCCCAAACAACCTTTTTCTATACTTTTCCGACTGCGTATGCGCAGGTTGATAGAGCTTCCACGACACATCAGACTAATCGGATGCTCACCCATGAGTGCTTCAAACTGATACCTAACACGACCCGTTTGGACCAGAGATAGTCCAACTCTAGCCCAAAAACGTCCACCCAAATGATCCGGACTTGACCCGGAAGTGACCTTTGACCCGTAAGTGACAAGAAGTGACCTTTGACCCGGATGTGACGTCACCGCATCAACGGCGAAAACTCCAGCCATTACTTCCACTGCCCCTGAATGCTATTTTATATGCCTTTTTACTACTACTTACATAATAAGTGGCATCATGCAGAGTTCAGTGACAAGGCATGTCGGGAGATTAACCCTTCTGAGAGAGAGAGAGAGCAGACTTTAATATGAATGGTCTCGTGATTATCACAAACCACACAGCCTGTTTAGCAGTTTCATCCCTCATCGTGTAAAACTCTGCGTTATCTGGAAATGATCTGCGATTGGATAATCAGAGTACAAATCACACGGTGAGAACGGGACTCCAACCTGTAACCATCTCGGTCATCTATACGCGGTAAGACTGACCCTGGGATCGTGTGTATCCATTTACAGCCTACTTTCGGCAAGTGCGAGAGGGAATTTCCAGAAATCAATACCACGTGACCTCGTCAGCCAATCAGCTGAAGTCTACCGACGTAACCCCAACGTAACTCGCCATTTTCGAATCATGTGATGCCCTACTTGTTGAAAATTACAGATCTACCACACATCTTGGGTGATACGAAAGTTATTTATACCTATATATTTTGTAAGCCTAGCCTATATCTGTTTCCCAAGTGGTTTGAAAACCTGTAATTTATCAGATTTCTCGAGTCTGTTCTCTGCCGGATGAAGGCCGAACAGAATCCTGTAATATACCGGATATCGCTCCGCAATAATGGAGACTCACGATTCGCAAGCCATCTTATGGATGGCGAAGTGTACGCAAATGAACGGGACTCCAGTGAGTTCCGGAATCATCCACGAATCAGTCAGACATAATGTTAGAATCGGACAAAACACATTCAGAAATTAGAAGGCGATTTGAAGTGTTTTTTTTCAAACACCTGCCCCTCAAGTAGTTGTTTGTGTTAGTCTACACGTTTGCATAGTCGTCACCGAAATCGACATGTCTGGAAGTTCCCCATCGTGCGATAAATCTCTGCTCATATTCGACACTCTACAAAACTATCAAAATGTCGAAAGCCACTAGGCATATGTCAACAGAAGAATTTCTTCGACATTATTATGGGAAGATATGGCGGCGATGTGCGACTTTTGAAGCACCATATTCGTGTGTTGCCTGGCGTGGTGCGACCAGCAACAACAAGGATTATGGGATAATCCGCATACCAGTTCGACTGAGGGAGCTGTTTAACACGAACACCATGTCAGTTCATAGATTTGTATGGATGGTCCACCACAAACGTTTCACCATACCCTCAGGGTTGGAAATCAGCCATCTCTGTAATAGGGGCCTTTGTGTCAATCCGGCACATCTGACTCTTGAAACACATACCTATAATACTAGCCGGCGGGGATGTCACAAGGAGGGAGTATGCCGGGGTAACCATCTTCCACACTGTGTCATCATCACACGGTAGGAGAGCTCTTCTACTTTCAAATATCTGCCCTGTATTACTGTATATACTTTTGTAGTGTCAGAGTTCGGCTTCAAAATATTCCCTCCCACAGAATAGTATATACGAAATTTATTCGTATCACCATGTCAATATCTATTCGCATCACCATGTCAATATTTATTCGACACCATGTCAATATCTATTCGTCACCATGTCAATATCTATTCGCATCACCATGTCAATATCTATTCGCATCACCATGTCAATATCTATTCGACACCATGTCAATATCTATTCGACTATCTATTCGACACCATGTCAATATCTATTCCACATATAGATTTCGACCTCTTGCCTGTCAGATGACAGTTTGTCTTTCGTTATTCGTAAGCTGTATGAACAGAATTCCAACAGGGTAGGGCTTAATCTTGATTATTGTGGATGTCATGTGATACGTATAATAATTCGAAAGTTTCCATTTCTTTTTTAAAATGACTATTCCTAAACCAGGAATCTGCTTATTGTCATTTGTAAGATAACTCCCTGTCAAAAACCAAACGATGTGCCTCTGTTATCTGAATCTCTGGATAATTTTTATTTTGTCAAATTTTAAAACAATGAAATCGAATATGAAAATGAAAAAGATATGTGGATATCTTATTTGTGGACGAAGGTTGAATAGTGAATGTCTAATCTAATTCTATATACTTCGTATTGAGACACTCCTACTATTCTCTATGGTGTTCTATTTGGGCCAATTTGATCTCGCGCGTCGACTTGCAAAAGGGCGACGCGCGACGCGAAGCGTTTTGAAACCCGACGTCGCCCTCTCCGTCGCGCGTCGCGCGTCGCCTTTTGCAATGTTAAAGAGATAGGCCAAAACTTATGGTGTCTTATTTGGGCCAATTGCCCTATCTCCTAACATTGTAAAAGTCGACGCGCGACGCGCGACGGAGAGGGCGACGTCGCCTTTCAAAACGCGACGTCGCCCTTTTCCGTCGGGCGTCGCGCGTCGCCCTTTTAAAGGGCGTCGCGCGTCGCCCTTTTAAAAGGGCGACGGACGACGAACGACGGACATTCGCGTCGCGCGTCGCCCTTTTGGTTTACAAAAGTGCGCATGTCTGGGGGGAGCATGTATTACTATAATGTTCACAGCTGTGATTTTCGATTCTTGTAGCTCCTGACTGACCGGTGTTGGTAATTATGTTGGTGATAGCAAAAATGACAAGATATTTTGCATGCAATGAGACTATGTACAAAATAATATATTTGTTTCGCTGTCTGAAATGCTTTTTTTGCTGATCAATTTTCGAAGACTGGTATATACCTGTATTCCACAAAATCCACAAATTCGCTTGTCAATGTGTTACTATTTCGCCGGACTAATACGTCAATTAAATTCTATTAAAAAACTATTATGCAGGATTAACAGTAACGACTGGAAAACAGAGGGAAAATAATTAATCGCTTGTGTAGTTCAATGGAACTGTGAGATCTTACATTCTGGAGACCTGTTAAAACGCGCCACGTTGCATTTTATCTCGAATCATACAACCCTTTTTAATAGTAAGGCTTTGTTTTCTGCCATTTCAGACAAATGACTATATGCATGATATGCTGTCAAAGTAAAGGTGAGGTGTGGGGTCATTTAACTTTCGTTTTCGGCCGAAAAACAGTAACTTTCGTTTTCGGCTGGAAAACAGTAAGATCCCACATTTCCTTTGAGCTACACAAGCTGTTAATTAGTTTTTCTCTGTTTTCCACTCGTTACTGTTACTCGTGCAAAACTGTTATTTACATAAGCTTTTGGTTCATTATTAGAAACTTGAATTTATTTTACGTATTAGCCCGACGAAATTTGAACACATTGACAAGCTAATAGATGCGTATTGTCCTCGCGATGGAGGGGTGTGGATTTTGTGGAACACAGGTACCAGTGTTCGAAAATTAATCAGCAATATAACATATTTGACAGCGAAACAATTTAAGTATGTGGTACATAGTCTCCATGTATGTTAAATATCTTGCCATTCTTGCTTTGTTGCAGTAAATTCTCAGCAAATTACCAACACCGGTCAGAAGCTACACGGTTCGGAAATCGCAGATGTGAAAAAAAAAAATTCCGTTCGAAATTAACACCCCAAATCACAATACAACGAAACAATACGAGACAGAACAAGACTATATGATACGACACAATACAATAAAATGCAAAATAATACCATACATTACAATACAATATATTACAATTCAACATATTACAACTCAATACATTACAAAACAATACAATTCTAAACAATAGCATACCATACAGTACGGTGAAATATACTATAATTCAACACATCAAAGTACAAACACAGATACAGCTTTACATAAAAGGAGAAAGTTAACAAAGATTGTGAATTTTATATAATACGTTTGTACAGCCTATAGTGGCAAACTTCAATTGATAATTTGATTGATGCTCCCCCCAGACATGCGCACTTTTGTAAACCAAAAGGGCGACGCGCGACGCGAATGTCCGTCGTCCGTCGTCCGTCGCCCTTTTAAAAGAGCGACGCGCGACGCGAATGTCCGTCGCGCGTCGCGCATCGCTCTTTTTAAAAGGGCGACGCGCGACGCAAATGTCCGTCGCGCGTCGCGCGTCGCCCTATTAAAAGAGCGACGCGCGACGCGAATGTCCGTCGCGCGTCGCGCGTCGCCCTTTTAAAGGGCGACGCGCGACGCAAAAGGGCGACGTCGCGTTTTGAAAGGCAACGTCGCCCTCTCCGTCGCGCGTCGCCTTTTACAATGTTAGGAGATAGGGCAATTGGCCCAAATAAGACACCATAAGTTTTGGCCTATCTCTTTAACATTGCAAAAGGCGACGCGCGACGGAGAGGGCGATGTCGCGTTTCAAAACGCTTCGCGTCGCCCTTTTAAAAGTCGACGCGCGAGATCAAATTGGCCCAAATAGAACACCATAATTCTCTCCATGGAACACGCTTGTCTCTGCACCCGTTGCATCATCATACGAAACCCTCCCTTTTGAGGTGCAATATTATAGTTTGGTGGAAAAAAAAAATGCAATAATGGATTTCATACATAGGAATTTTCTAATCAGAAGGAAAAATATGCAAAACAGTCTGTTTTTCATTTCTTGGCATCTTTCACGTGGTAAGTTAATAACAAAAACTATGATTACATAAGGAAATCATTCTAGTATTTATCTGACAAGGATTGGTTAGCGCAATCATATCTTCATAAACTTAAAAAGCTAGATATCGTTAATAATCTGGATATCGTTAAATTGCATTTAACACCAATGCGAAGCACACCAAATTCGTGTATGATATTTAACTCAGTGATAAGATACTGGCATTGTAAAAAAAAAATCCGCTATTGCGACTTCGAAACACCGTGAAGCAATTTACTATTTTTCTTCAGCACAAATGAACAATACGGTGGATATAAAACAATAAAACTGAAAGTTTGTCATGAGTAGTAGGGTAAGCGTAAATTGACGCTAATTGACCTCAGAAATTGCATATTTTGTGGAGGTCACGTGGAGGTCACACAGCCAATGAGAAGCGAGTATTTTGACCTCTGACCATAAAGCTACCTCCAGCACAGGAGAGTTCCAAATTTGCATATCACGTGACCCAGGTCAAAGATGTATTCCTCCGCGGTGATGCGGTCATGTCTGGCGGTGATTCGGTCTGCTTCCGCGGAGAAAAAGTAGTCCCTAGATAAAATGGTCCGATGGGGTCGAGTGAGGTATCAAAGTGAAGCTTATGTGAAGGGGCATCTAATGGGCTGGGTGTGGGGTGGTCAAAATGGCAAGTGTGGGAGGTGGTGGTGGGTTCAAAATGGCGGCTGTGGGTGGTGGTGGGTTCAAAATGGCGGCGCAAGGGAGCAAACGAGGCGGTGGGGAGGTCACGGGGAGGTCACATTACCCTCAAAAAAACCTCTAAGCCATATAATAATAATAAACATAATCTATAGGTGTTGTACCATGTTAATAGCATCAGTCTAGCATCTGTACCACCCTAGGGTCGAGCGTTTATTGTCCCGTGTATCTCCGCAGAAAATCAACAAACAAAATGGCGGCTCCAGGCTGGTGTGGGGACGCCCTTTCCACATCACGGCGTCGATCATAGCGCCATCTGCACACACTGACGCAAGGGAGACAACTCGTGTGGCCCGAGGATATGGAAATAGCCGTGTTGGAGCTAGGGGAGTTACTACTGGTCCAGTGGGGAGTGATGTATCAATGTGAAGCCTGTGTGAGGGGGCATCTGATGGGCTGGGTGTGGGGTTGAACTAGCGTCATTCTGCGCATGCGCGGTGGCCCAAGGGTATGGAAATAGCCGTGTTGGAGCTAGGGGAGTTACTACTGGTCCAGTGGGGTCGAGTGATGTATCAAAGTGAAGCCTATGTGAGGTGGCATCTGACTGGACTAGTGGGTTTGAAATAGCGTCATTCTGCGCATGCGCGGTGGCCCAAGGGTATGGAAATAGCCGTGTTGGAGCTAGCGAAGCCAATAATGGTCCAGTGGGGTCGAGTGAGGTATCCATGTGAAGCATTCGTGAAGGGGCATCTGACTGGACTAGCGGCTCGGGCGTTGTCACCATTCTGCGCATGCGCATAGACGTTTTGGGATGTAGGGGAGTAATGATCCAATGGGGTCGAGTGAGGTATCAAAGTGAAGCTTAGGTGAAGGGGCATCTAATGGGTTGGGTGTGCGGTAGGAATATCATTCTGCGCATGCGCAGATGCAATGCGGAGCTCTCGTCCAATCAGAAGCGAGTATTTCAAATCCGCCACGGAGCTCTCGTCCAATCAGAAGCGAGTATTTTGACCCGGTGCATTATGGGACATATCCAAGATGGCGACACGTATGTTCAAGATGGCGGCACATCCGGTGTCGAAAACTGGCGATTTCTGTCGGGATGTGGTCACCTAGTGTCGAAAACTGGACCCTGTATGGGTCCCGCTAGACGTGTTGGAGCTAGGGGAGCCACGAATGGGCCAATGGAGTCGTACGAGGTATCCATGTGAAGCCTAGGTGAGGGGGTTACACTAGGGTGGCGTATCGATTCTGCTGCGCAGGTCACGTGGGGGTTATGACGTCACTTCCGGTTGAGGTGAATGGGGCGTGACCTTGGGTACATGTCTAGACTTGTTTGTGTGTGTTGATGTACTGGGGGGGGTTTCCCCCACAATGGCGTTCACCTTCGGACGTGGTTTGGTGGGTCTGCGCAAGTGTGTGACGCTCGCGGAGTATTATACAATCGGATAGCGGTTGTCGTGAATAACAACAAGTTCAGCAATGTTTATATAGTTTATTACCCCAATGTTACATCATACCCAGGCTGGGGGAGCCGCCCTGGGTATGTTTAGAATGTTCACAGCAAAACAAATTGAAATATCAAACACCATGTTTTATTATTTACCACATTGTCACATTAGGTACAAGGGTTTACTGAGCTCAAGTCAGCGAGCAGCATATAGACATAGAGGGTGTGTACGGCATGATATTCATCAGTGCGCGGGTGACGCATTCAACCGATGGGGGTGATCGGTCAGCTTGGTCAGGAAAAACGTGACATTGGTTACCCTCTCTACCACCCATTGAATGTTGGGGCGTTGACGATGCGCCCATCTCAAGGGTTCCACGGTGTCCAGTATCTCCAGCATCGTCTCTAGTGACCCCGGTTAATGATGGTGACCGGCTGGTCAAACACATGGTTGTTGGCACTGGGATAATAATACTGTAACTGGTCCGTCTTTTTGTGACGTAAGATGTACCCGAAAGCGACATTCAATGTAAAGGCCGTAGTTTGATCGTTGAAGATGGCTTCCACGTAGCTGCGTAGACAGGTGCGGTTGGTCAGTGGGAAATTGTAGATATCTTGAGGGTGGAAACAGTACCGTGTCATGGACCAATGGCGCCGATCGATGTCACTGATTGGATGGTTGTCCTGTAAGAGATCGCTAGGAACATTTATGGGCTCCACCAGAAAATGTTCGATGTTGTCAGGACTCGAAACCGTAACGCTGTAGTCCGGCTGGATATTCAGGCTCTTCTGAACTGTGGGTATAGGCGGGCTCTTCATCGCATCCCCAGTGGCGTTCGTCTCCCCGGGCTTATCTTCCCTGGATCTCACCTTCCGTGGCTCCTCTTCAGTAGGAAGTTGTCGCTCAAACCGTAGAGACGGACCATGAATCAACCGTTGGTGTTGCAGCAACTGACTGCGTCGTTTGAAGAGTTGATCACAATCCTCGCATGGACGCTTGGGTGGCCCATGAATTGAACGTTCGTGGCGCAGTAAAGCATCTTCCCGATTAAATGACCGTGCGCAGGTTATACAAGTATACAGTCCATCGTTGTGGGTGGAGGCCTCGTGGCGTCGTAAATTATCTAGACGAGTAAACTGCTTCTGGCAAGTTGTGCAAGTGAACATCTTGGTGGTTGATAGAGTGTCTGATGAAATGGCAAGGCCGCTTCCCTTTTATAGCACGCTAGCTGGTAATCTATTTTTAGCACACTCTACCCCAAGTCGAGGATCGAGACTGGTGTACTGGTGTACGACTGAGCCGCATTGCGCGCGCGCACGCATGAAGACCCTTATACATACCCAATGCAGGCGCAGACGCGAAGTGCCCGGATGATAGACACGGACGTCACCGATCCGAAAAGACACGGACTTTACCGAAAAGACACGGACTTTACCGAAAAGACACGGACGTACGTACACGAAAAGACACGAAGGTGAACGCCATTGTGGGAAACCCCCACAGACAGGTCAGTACATGCATTCCTATGATGTTCACGCATAATAAAAGGATTGATCTGTAATCTGTGTTGTTGTTGTTGCTCTCTATTTTGGACTAACTAGCCATCAGAATAGTACGTATCACGGACTACACCCGAATGCCCGCTTCATTTTTATAGAGGTAGAGATCTAGGCGCTGTAGTTTCCTTCATGTGTGACATGGTCTATATAGCGTTTGGTGAATGAACACGTCTCTCGGGATCACACACCTTCATTTCTACGGTTGCAGAGCCATGACGGAGATCCCGCCCTGTGCGACTCGCATTTTACAGCATGCCACCGCGGTGAATTCATTCACGGGTTACCGAGCAGTGGTCCGGTCCATGTTTGCAGATGGCGACGACAACGAGGGACGACGCCAGATCCTGAACGAGTTCACAGAAGCGGTCCTCCACAGAGTGCACTCGATGGAGAGGCGTGCCATCACTCACCACTACTGGACTATGACAGCCATCCTTGATGCTCGCGCTATGGACCAGGAGCGCTCACGCCGGAACCAGCGCCGGCTGGTTGGCCTCACACTAGTCTGTGACCCTGGCGCTGTGGTATTGACAGTGGGGACTATAAATACGAGGGTCAGACAGAGTGTGTGTCATTCACCGTTCGACATTGGACCAAGCATGTCACCCGTCCTACGAGCCATCCTGCCCCTTACACCCCGGGTGGGGTTACACGTCTATGAATATAAAGTCACCCTGGTGGAAGACCGTGGAGTTTGCTGGTCGCCCGCTGAGACCGTATCGAATACGGTGACGCTACACCGTGACGGCTGGACCAAATTTAAACGGGTGTTGAGCGGCGAGCTCGATGGACACGTCACCCACATAGACAATGCCATCTACGTATACCGTGGACCTTTCTTCCCAAGTCTGGGCCGCTACCAAGATGCTACGCGAAGCTTCACCCTAGACCCCGATCTGTGGACAGCCTTCGAGAAAGTGGTGTCTATCGTGGACCAGCTGTTTACACCGGACGAGCGGTCATCAGACGAGTCGGAGTGGGCTCGTGCCCTGAGAGAATCGGCGGCAGAACCCAATGAACAACCACATGAACCCGACGACGATGGCATTGATTACCCGGCTACACTCAACCAGCCCAGTGATATGACCACCTGATCCTTTTGATCTCACGGGGTTGTCCCTATAAATACGAGAAACAGTCAACTCTGGTACCATTCACGTACTGACCATGGCGGAGCATATGATACTGGCGTATCTCAGCTTGACCCCCGAGGTTTTCCTGCACGTGTATGCGGGTAAGGTCGATATCATGGAGGAGGTGGGAGACACGGACCCTACACAACCGTGCCCGGCTCACATTCGTCTGTCCCAAGAGGGCTGGACCAAATTCAAACGGGTGTTGTCTGGTGAACTGGACGGCGACCTCATCCACTTGTGTCACGATGTGTACATCCGACGCGGCCCTTTCTTTGCTCAATTGGCTCGGCTAGATGGGGTACAGTGCATTTTACCCTTCACCCTGATCTATGGTCTGCATTGGAAGATGCCGTGGTAGATGTGGATGAAGTGCTTATCAAGCGGTCATCAGACGAGTTGGACTGGTCATTTGCCATGGACACTGTGAAAGCCAATGAAGAAAATCAGAAAGAAACTCCGGCCCAAGATATACCCGTTATAAATAAACGATAGAGCCAGGGTGCATCATCATTTTGTCACCATGAAGCGCTGGGAGAAGGTGCTGGATAACTTATACTACAGTCCCGACAGTCCGACGGCCTATAGTGCATTGTCGGTTCTCTATCGAGCGGCCAAACCCCAGGGGATACAACGTGCCCAAGTCCGAGATTGGTTAAGAAGACAAGACACCTATACCTTACATCGATCTGTCCGTCGCCATTTTCTACGGAACCGGGTCATCGTGGGAGGAATAGATGCCCAGTGGCAAGCGGATTTGGTCGACATGAGCGCCTTTGCCAAACACAACGATGAGAATCGGTATATCTTGACGTGCATCGATATCCTATCCAAGTATGCGTGGGTGGTACTCATCCGGACGAAAACGGGGGCAAATCTCATAGCGGCGTTCAAAGACATCTTCAAGACCGGGCGCAAACCTTTGTATTTGCAAACCGACGAAGGCACGGAATTCCTCAACAGACCGTTCCAAGCCTTTCTCAAGAAACAGAAGGTGTTTTTCTTCCATACGTACAACGAGACCAAGGCTTCCGTGGTGGGAAGGTTCAACAGGACATTCAAAGGCCGCATGTATAAATATTTCACCTATAAGAACACAAGGCGGTACATCGATGTTCTCCCGAAACTGGTGAGGGGTTACAATCGAGCCTATCATCGGAGTATAGAGAGAGCCCCCATTACCGTGACCCAACGCAATGAAGCCCAAGTCCGGCGTGTCTTGTACCCCAGGCCATCGCAGCGAACGACGAAGGCGGTGTACAAGGTCGGGGACCCTGTACGGATCAGTAAAGTCAAGGGCAAGTTCGAGAAAAGTTACTTGCCCAACTGGAGCGATGAGCACTTCCTGATTAAACGGCGCCTACCCCGACAGCGGCGAGTCTATGAACTGGAAGATCTCCAAGGGGAAACGTTGCTAGGGACGTTTTACGAGACGGAATTACAGCCTGTTGTAAAAACACAGCAAGACTACTACACGGTGGAGCAGATTTTGAAAACGGAACGTCGACGTGGCAAACTGTTTCATTTCGTGAAATGGCAAGGTTGGCCCAGTTCCTTCAATTCCTGGGTCGCTGCCAACCAGGTGAAACGACTATAAAGCCAGACACCACTGCCGTCCTCCTTCATTCCACGTCCGACCACAGTGCTATGGACAAACAGCAGCTGCCTCTGAACACAGCGTCTCCCAAAACGCGCAAAGCACAAGTGGGCTTTGGGGTGCTATTGCTAACCCTGCTGAGTGTGTTGTACGGAGGTGTGTTTTACGACGTAGCCTATGTCAGCACGTTACTTAACCAACTGAGAACACCAGCCATCAGTGAAACCGGTCTACAGAGAGCACCAGTCGTATCGAGCCCAGTCATCACCACCACACCCCCTGTACAAGCCACAACGAGCTCCACACCAACCTCTACACCTATACCAAGTACGCCCACTACGTCTGAACACCCACCGGATTTCATCCCTCACAGTGAACCGACAACGACGACCGTACACCAAGTACGCCCACTACGTCTACCACGACAACGGATACACCTCGAACCATGGACCGGATTTCATCCCTCACAGTGAACCGACAACGACGACCCGTACGAAATTTTCAAGAGCGGATTACCACGACAACGGATACACCTCGAACCATGGACCCTGGGTAGCAGCATCCCTTCACTTGCGTCATCGCAGGACCGACGGGTTCCGGCAAAACGCACTTCGTCAGGAAGCTCCTTCAACACGCCGACAGCATGATCACTCCACCCATTGCCCGAGCCCATATGCAGCAATGCCCCACATCACGTTCGTGGAAGGCCTATCTAACCTCGACGATTTGGAACCCGACACCTTGGTGGTTCTGGATGATCTCATGGCGGAGACGGACAGTCGGGTGACCCAACTCTTTACCAAAGGCAGCCATCATCGACGGCTCAGCATCATCTACATTGTGCAGAATCTGTTCAGTAAAAACAAAGAACATCGGAATATCAGCTTAAATGCCCACTACCTGGTGGTCTTCAAAAACCCGAGAGATACCACTCAACTGCTGCACCTGGCGAGACAGATGTATCCCGGTCGCACACCGTTTGTGTTGGAAGCCTTCAAAGATGCCACAACCCCTCAGCACGGGTATATGCTCTTCGACCTCAAGCAAGCCACCCCCGAACATCTTCGACTACGGACCGGCATCTTTCCCGGAGAGACCCAACACGTGTACATGCAAAAATAATGTAAACACACCCACAGTGGCTCCCCCAGCTGGGGTCTGTGTGTTTGATGATGGGGAATAATAAAAAGAATGAATACCACAGCAGGTTTGACCTTGTCTCTGAGGTAGATAAAAGGAGCAGAGTTGTGGGTTCTAGCATTAGTTGTACAGAATGTCTGCGCGAGTACGGAAGCACGCTCCCACGCTCCGTGTATTGAAGACGGCTCCACCCGAGTTAGTCCGAACCATTGTACGCGGTGCGGACCCTGACCTTGTACGTTGTCTGTGCGAGATCGGGTACAACCTGTTAAAAGGCAACGTACCACTGACTCCGGCTCAGAAGACCAAGTTGGCCAAGCATAAGACAGGTCTCCGAACCCTAGTCCATAAGCGGGTCCCTCAAACACAAAAGAAAAAGGTGTTACAGAAAGGCGGCTTTCTCGGGGCCATCTTAGCACCGTTGGCCGCTTCCGTGTTGGGTCCAGTATTGGGTGGACTCTTCGGCCGACAATGAACCACACGAAAAAAATGGTCCTCGTCGAACCTCGTTTCCTGCAAAACCTCCAATCGCCCTACCCTGTCCCACCTACGGTGAAGACCATAAACACCCTCGATGGAGAGATGCAACAGATCTTACAGAGACCGGGGTTAAGCGACAGTGAGAAAGTACAACGGTACAATGAGACGCTTCAACGGTACATGACGTTCATGGACCAATACAAAACTCGCTCTACCCCAGCAACAGCACCACCACCACCACCACCACCACCACCACGTGACAGACCGCCGACCTCAGCACCGTTCCAACAGCCGGGTGGGGTAGCCCCCACAGCCCCACAGTGGGTGGAAGACGAAGTGCTGAAGAGTGTACCTGCCTCGTTCAAGAAACAAGCTGGCCTGGTATTACAACGGATGAAACAGAATCCTAACATGACTTGGAATGATAAAGGCGAACTCCTGGTACAGAATCAGGTGGTCCCCGGGACCCACATGACGGATTTAGTGAATGATCTGATGCGTCAACGCAGATCGCACACGGATCCTCGAGGATGGGAGGTCTTCGCTCAAGGCTTGAAAGACATGCATGTACCACAGGAATTGGTGGGGAACCCCCACCGCTGGGCCTTTATGCAGCGTGACTCACCGACTCGTGCACCACGACTCTCACCACAACCTTCTTGGGAAGCCGACTGGGAACCGGAGTCACCCCCAAAACTCCACCACCACCACAACGGGCACCTTCTTTTCAGACCTTTAAAAAACCACCCTCGATCAGGACACCCCACATCTCCAGAGCCGTGACACGTAGCAAGTCAACGCGACGAACACGACGCCGGACACAACCGCCCAAGGCCTGGAACACCTATTAAAACCAACAGCAGCAGCAGGACAGCTCAGTCGCCATGTTTTTCCTGACCCTACCCAGTAACAGTTCGCTGGATGTGTTTCCTGACAACACCGTGGCCAAGTACGTCACCCAGTTACCGCAACCGTTGCATTTACCTGGACGCTGGGGATGTGGCCTCGTGGATATCCAATACCCTTACTCATGGTACAACGTGCGAGCCAATGAAATGTGGTACGAGGTGACCTACGAAGGCAAAAACACCCGACTCACCCTGCCCGAAGGCCAATACGATACCCCCAAAGAGTTCATGGGTGGGCTGTCAAGACTGTTGCATTATAAGGCGCTACGGGGGGTGACGAATACATCAAAACCCATCAAAGCCTATCCCTTCAAGAATCACGTGGACTTCGATTACAACGCACACACCGACAAGGCAGAGCTTATCGTGACCGGCAAGGCGAGTGTCGTACTGAGTCCTATCCTACAGCAAATGCTGGGTTTCGATCTAAATTACAAGCGTCTAGTCCGTCATTCATAATCCAGCCGTCGTCCATTAGAGAATATCCGCGTCTCCCACCGAACGATACCCCCAAAGAGTTCATGGGTGGGCTGTCAAGACTGTTGCATTATAAGGCGCTACGGGGGGTGACGAATACATCAAAACCCATCAAAGCCTATCCCTTCAAGAATCACGTGGACTTCGATTACAACGCACACACCGACAAGGCAGAGCTTATCGTGACCGGCAAGGCGAGTGTCGTACTGAGTCCTATCCTACAGCAAATGCTGGGTTTCGATCTAAATTACAAGCGTCTAGTCCGTCATTCATAATCCAGCCGTCGTCCATTAGAGAATATCCGCGTCTCCCACCGAACACCATGGCGAGATGCCGATGGATATGAAGTCGGGTATGTACGGACTCTACGTCTACTCGGACGTGGTGGACAACCACATCGTGGGCGATAACAACACACCTCTGTTACGGGTGGTCCCCATTAAAAAGACGTATGGAGGTCAAGTCACCCACAGTTTCACCCACATGCTCTACTTGCCCGTACGACAAACTGACATCAGCACGATCACGGTGGATATAAGAGATGACACGGGACGACCGGTGGCATTCGAACGAGGAAAAGTGGTGCTGACACTTCATTTTCGACAAGCACGTGCTCCCCACTTTGCATAATGAAAGTACCTTACGAGTGCGATGCACGCAGCTATATGGACTATTATGCCCAACAGGCCGGGAGTGGCTTTCCGGTCTTTAGCGGTGCACGCATGCAACGAGGACATGGACTGGGGAACATACTCGGCAGCATCGTCAAAACGTTCCTGCCCTTGGTGACGCGTGGGGTGAAAGCAATCGGCAAACAAGCGGTACGCAGTGGACTGCAAGTGGCCGGTGATGTCTTGGGGGTACGGCACCCAAAGAATCCTTGAAACGGCGGGCCAAAGAAGCGGGAGGCGTCTTGGTGGCCAAAGCACAACGCACCGTAGGGAATAAAAGAGCTGCCCCACCGAGACCACGCACCAGTCGACGACCGACCCAGCGACGACGCACATCGAAGAAGACAAAGGATATCTTTTCTTAAAACATGTCCTTAATCCACGCCGAGTCCTGCCCCTCTACCAACAGTGAATTTGATTTGTGGACCGTGCCGCCCACACAGACCAGTGTCGAACAAGGATTATGGGTGGAGCATCTCCCGCTCTCCAGCATCAACGAAACCGGGCCCATCGAGTTCACCATCAGTAATGCGGATACGGCCTATGTGGATTTAGCCCATACATACTTGTATGTGAAAGCCAAGGTGGTCAATGGAGCTGGCACCAGAATCGCTGAGCAAGCAACGGCGGGCCCGACGAATCTCTGGCTGCACTCGATGTTTCAGCAGGTGGATATTTTTCTCAGCGACAAACTCATCAGTGACTCCACCAACACGTACCCCTATCGAGCCTACATCGAGACACTGTTGTCGTATGGCCGAGAGGCTAAAAAATCTCAGCTGACAACCGCTTTATTCTACAAGGACACGCCCGAGCACATGGACACGGTGGACAATGGGGGATATAACAAACGGAAGGCTTTCACTGCGAACAGTGCCTCGGTGGATATGATGGGTCGACTGCACGCAGACATGTTCATGCAAGACCGGTACCTCTTGAACAAGATCCCCATCAAAATCCGACTGATACGGGCGCCTCCGACCTTCGCCTTGATGGCCACTAACGTAGAGGGGCATGCAGCGGACTATAAGATTGTCATCCAAGACGCAGTCCTGTATGTCCGAAAAGTGAAACGAATCCAGCCGTTCAATTGGGACACATGAAAGCCTTGGAAACAAAACCAGCCCAGTACCCTATCCGACGTGTACAAACCAAAGTGTTCTCTGTGCCTGCTGGAAATATGGGCGCCAACAAAGAAAACCTGTTCCTGGGGAAACTACCCAAGCGATTGATCCTGGCCTGTGTGGAAAATACCAGTTTCAGCAGAGCCTACCCAGAGAATCCGTTTGACTTTCAACATTTCGGCATCAATTTTGTGGCCCTGCATGTGGATGGACAACAGGTGCCAGCCACGGCCTTAACACCGAACTTTGGGCGGAGGAATTTCATTCGAGCCTATCAGAGCCTGTTTACAGCCACCGGTCAAATCAACCAGGACGAAGGGAATATGATCAGTCGGGAGGACTACGCGAACGGATACACGTTGTTCTGTTTCGATCTGACCGTCAATGTGATCTGCTACGCCGAGTTTGACAACATCATTCAAGTGGACAAGGCGCGCAACGTCCTGTGTGACTTCTCCACTTAACATGGATACAGACCATATAACCACCGTGCTGGAGAATGACCCAGAGACACGTATGGTCTTTCAAGGGGTGTTCGCCCGAGATGTGTTTCCATTAGACCGTATGTATCCTGCTGCTTACGTTCTCAACACGGACTCGATGGATCGGCCCGGTGAACACTGGGTGGCCGTGTACTTGACAGAACAGCAGGGCGAATACTTTGACCCGTACGGCCTGCCACCCCTCCATCCCGATTTAACAGACTTCATGGATCAAGGCACAGAGACGTGGTGTTGGAACAGTCAAACGTTGCAAAGCCTGACCAGTGGCGTGTGCGGACAATATTGCTTGTTTTACCTGTACCATCGATGCCGGGGAAGACCCTTATCTACCATCGTACAGATGTTTGACGAGTACCCCAAGGCCGAGGACCGCGATGTACTCGTCTATGACTGGGCCGCCCATCATTTCAATGTACAAGCCCCGTTCTGGGCTTAAGTTAATTACAAGCCCCTTGTTCTGGGCTTAAGTTTACAAGCCCCTTGTTCTGGGCTTCAATGTGCAAGCCCCTTGTTCTGGGCTTCAATTAATTACAAGCCCCTTGTTCTGGGCTTCAGTTTTCACGTGGTTGTTCTCACGTTGTTGTTGTTCACTGAATAAAAAAAATGAGATTTCACCAAAAAACCCTGTTTATTCATAATGCATCAATGCCCAATGTGGAGATTCAGTCAAACTGAAATCAGTGGTGTAGGATGGGGCCAAAATGTAACCCATCAATGTTAGAATGCAAGAGCACTATAGTAAAAATAGAGAGCCAATGAAATCAGCCTACAGACCAAGTACGTGTTTTTGGTCTAGGTTTGGAGCGGGCATTTCATTGAGGTACGTGTATACGGTGAGTGAAGACTCGTCCAACACGTATAGATTATGTTTATGACTATAAGTTCTATGTAACCCATCAAGGTTAGAATGCAAGAGCACTATAGTAAAAATAGAGAGCCAATGAAATCAGCCTACAGACCAAGTACGTGTTTTTGGTCTAGGTTTGGAGCGGGCATTTCATTGAGGTACGTGTATACGGTGAGTGAAGAGACTCGTCCAACACGTATAGATTATGTTTATGACTATAAGTTCTAGGTAACCCATCAAGGTTAGAATGCAAGAGCACTATAGTAAAATAGAGAGAGCCAATGAAATCAGCCCACAGACCAAGTACGTGTTTTTGGTCTAGGTTTGGAGCGGGCATTTCATTGAGGTACGTGTATACGGTGAGTGAAAAGACTCGTCCAACACGTATAGATTATGTTGATGACTATAAGTTCTAGGTAACCCATCAAGGTTAGAATGCAAGAGCACTATAGTAAAAATAGAGAGCCAATGAAATCAGCCTACAGACCAAGTACGTGTTTTTGGTCTAGGTTTGGAGCGGGCATTTCATTGAGGTGCGTGTATACGGTGAGTGAAGACTCGTCCAACACGTATAGATTATTACTATAAGTTCTATGAGCATAATGCATGAAACTGGCTTTGAACACCGTATTAGCCAATCAGTGGCCTAGAATGGAGCCAAAGGTAACCCATCCATGTCCAGAAAACATTACCCGGGTGTACAAGAACCCAGATGTAGGCGCGGACGTCAGCGAAAGCACACCGTGAGTACCCCAATTCGATTGGCTGATTGTTCGACCACTGATTGGTTCTTTTTCTCGACCGCTGATTGTCTCTTTTTTTCGACCGCTGATTGGTCCAAATGGACCTACCCATCCTTCCCAGTTTCATTTACAATCCCCTTTTTGGGGTTCAAGCTCTGACTATATCGATGCCGCAACATTGTCTCATTGGACATTGGACCGTCTGACCTGGAGGTGACCTTTGACCTTTTGACCCGCGTCCGCGCGGGCACTGCCGGGGATGACGCGCACTTCCGGAGAACTCGCGCGCGCGCTGCGGGGCGCCGGGGCGGGGCCGGGGCCGGGAAAGTTGTAGGTCGTGTGTTTGAGCATTCTGAAAAAACCCGGAAGTGACGTCACAACCCCCACGTGACCTGCGCATTCGACACCGGATGTGCCGCCATCTTGAACATACGTGCCGCCATCTTGGATATGTCCCATAATGCACCGGGTCAAAATACTGGCTTCTGATTGGACGAGAGCTCTGTGACGGATTTGAAATACTCGCTTCTGATTGGACGAGAGCTCCGCATTGCGTCTGCGCATGCGCAGAATGATATTCCTACCGCACACCCAACCCATCAGATGCCCCTTCACGAATGCTTCACTTTGATACCTCATATGACCCCACTGGACCAATAATGGCTCCCGTAGATCCCGAAACGTCTATTTCCATAACCTTGGGACTCCGCGCATGCGCAGAATGGTGACAACGCCCGAGCCGCTAGTCCAGTCAGATGCCCCTTCACGAATGCTTCACATGGATACCTAACTCGACCCCACTGGACCATTATTGGCTTCGCTAGCTCCAACACGGCTATTTCCATACCCTTGGGCCACCGCGCATGCGCAGAATGACGCTATTTCAAACCCACTAGTCCAGTCAGATGCCCCCTCACATAGGCTTCACTTGGATACCTCACTCGACCCCACTGGACCAGTAGTAACTCCCCTAGCTCCAACACTGCTATTTCCATACCCTTGGGCCACCGCGCATGCGCAGAATGACGCTAGTTCAACCCCACACCCAGCCCATCAGATGCCCCCTCACATAGGCTTCACATTGATACATCACTCCCCACTGGACCAGTAGTAACTCCCCCAGCTCCAACACGGCTATTTCCATATCCTTGGGCCACACGAGTTGTCTCCCTTGCGTCAGTGTGTGCAGATGGCGCTATGATCGACGCCGTGATGTGGAAAGGGCGCCATCCTGGAGCCGCCATTTTGTTTGTTGATTTTCTGCGGAGATACACGGGACAATAAACGCTCGACCCTAGGGTGGTACAGATGCTAGACTGATCCTATTAACATGGTACAACACCTATAGATTATGTTTATTATTATTATATGGCTTAGAGGTTTTTTTGAGGGTAATGTGAGGGTTTTTTCTCCCCGTGACCTCCCCACCGCCTCGTTTGCTCCCTTGCGCCGCCATTTTGAACCCACCACCACCACCCACAGGCCGCCATTTTGAACCCATTAGATGCCCCTTCACATAAGCTTCACTTTGATACCTCACTCGACCCCATCGGACCATTTTATCTAGGGACTACTTTTTCTCCGCGGAAGCAGACCGAATCACCGCCAGACATGACCGCATCACCGCGGTGGAATACATCTTTGACCTGGGTCACGTGATATGCAAATTTGGAACTCTCCTGTGCTGGAGGTAGCTTTTTGGTCAGAGGTCAAAATACTCGCTTTTCATTGGCTGTGTGACCTCCACGTGACCTCCACAAAATATGCAAATTTCTGAGGTCAATTAGCGTCAATTTACGCTTACCCTACTACTGTCATGTAACACAGAACACGGAGGTGTTAGTATAGTTCACTTTACGTCGGAGGCAGTCACGAATTCGGAAGGTAGACCGACCACTCGGAGCTATACCGTGCCATAAAACAGACTAAGAAGAACTTCTTCTGTTGTACCGTAACGGATGTTACCGTATCACCTCACTCTATTGAAAGGAAACTATAGATGTTAAAGAAATGAATTCCATAATACGTACACTCGTTCGTTTTGAAGGAACATACAGTTGTTACAGAAATGGATTGCATATCCGTGACGGTACATATGCTCTCGTTCGTTTCAAAAGAACCTATATATGTTAGAGGGATGAATTCAATATCCATGCACTTATTCGCTTTGAAGAAATGAATTCCACCGATATCCGTGTCCGTGCATATGCTCTCATTTGTTTCAGACGAACCTATAGATGTTACAATAGGCATAATTAATTCCATTCCGGGGCATGTGCCATCATTCGCTTTAAAGGAAATGAATTACGTATCCATGCCACATCTCTCATTCATTTGTGTTACAGAAAGGAATTCCATATCCGTGGCGGTGTATATGTCCTCATTTATTTCAAACGAAACCATGGATTTTACATGATAAATTTCATATCCGTGTATATGGCCTCATTCTTCTTGAAAGAACCTATGTTACAGGAATGAATTTCATACAGGTGAAATAACCCTCCCTCATTCCTTTCAAAAGAACCTATGTTACAGGAATGAATTTCATACAGGTGAAATAACCCTCCCTCATTCCTTTCAAAAGAACCTATGTTACAGGAATGAATTTCATACAGGTGAAATACCCCTCCCTCATTCCTTTCAAAAGAACCTATGTTACAGGAATGAATTTCATACAGGTGAAATACCCCTCCCTCATTCCTTTCAAAAAAAACTATGTTACAGGAATGAATTTCATATAGGTGAAATAACCCTCCCTCATTCCTTTCAAAAGAACCTATGTTACAGGAATGAATTTCATACAGGTGAAATACCCCTCCCTCATTCCTTTCAAAAGAACCTATGTTACAGGAATGAATTTCATACAGGTGAAATACCCCTCCCTCATTCCTTTCAAAAGAACCTATGTTACAGGAATGAATTTCATACAGGTGAAATAACCCTCCCTCATTCCTTTCAAAAGAACCTATGTTACAGGAATGAATTTCATACAGGTGAAATAACCCTCCTTCATTCCTTTCAAAAGAATCTATGTTACAGGAATGAATTTCATACAGGTGAAATAACCCTCCCTCATTCCTTTCTAAAGAACCTATGTTAAAGGGTATCCACAATGAAGTTATAAAATGGCTAATTACTATTGAAATACTTAATACTTAATATGTACTGAGTACAGTGGTATTTTTTTTTGTAGGTGTCGGAGAGAGCCGACAATAGCCACGGAAAACTCTATTTGAAAACAGAGGAGAATCAGTGTGCGAGGGAACATGCCAGTCTGTCCACATTATACATCCAATAAGGAGATGTTTGAACTGTTCGATCATTTGGGAACATCTTTTCATACTTCTTCAACAGTTGACCATACAATTAAAGTGGTTGCAAATAACATTTTAGATGAATATTTACTTCATTACCTTAGCGAATATGAGTAATCAGGAGGATGACTTGACCAAGAAGAAAGCATTGCAAGCAGTCATGTATTTACAAAACTGGCAGCTGGTGGACAAACTACAGGCAACTTTGATAGTTACGGCTGCGAACGGAAAGAACAACTTAAATTCTTGATATATCAAGACAACCGTGGCGGAACTGTTTTGTGGACTAAAGTTTGAAGTATTCAAATTACGAAATTGACCGCAAACATACAAGAAAAATACCAGTTCATGGTCGAGTTTCGCTCATACAAATACACTCTAGAGAAAACCCAACTTAGATCAATTTCACGAATTGTGCAAAGAAACAGAGAAAAATTCCAGCTAGAATAGCTAACGTACTATTCCCCAGAATAGTGATGTTGTCTTGGAAACAGTACAAATCCTTGGTTTCTCTAAGGTAGCAGTGTTTGCAGGAGAAATGTCAGCGGAGGGAGTATGCATTTTGCAGTCAAGGAATTGTGTCGCAAGTAGTATATAAAGTGCAAATTCCTTACCATTTATGCAAATGAGATGACGTCATCGATGACATCACAGAGCTCTCGTCCAATCAGAAGCGAGTATTTCTAATCCGACGTCACTTCCGGTGCGGAGCTCTTTGCGGAGCATGCGGAGCTCTCGTTCAATCAGAAGCGAGTATTTCAAATCCGTCACAGAGCTCTCGTCCAATCAGAAGTCGTCTAATGTCCGGCAATCTCCGGTAATGTCCGGCCCTCTCTGGGACAATAGATAGCCTTTATCTGCCCTTCCGAAGCATCCATGGTATTCCACAGGGTCCCCGACAATATCCCCATCTATTTGCCCATGTTACATGACAAGTGGGGAACCCTCAGTTTCACCCTACAATGAAAGGGTCCTACTGGGAATTGAACCCGGGTCGTTTTATCAAGAGGCAGACACGTTATCCATTAGGCTACGAGTCGTATCATACAAACCAGCGTTGAAAATATCCTATAAATGTCTACTACCAATGTTAATGTATACGGGGAATACCTAAATAGACGTTTTGGCATCTAAGGGAGCCCCTAGTAATAAATAAATAAATAAATAAAAGCGAAACACTATACAACGAAAGGGTCCTAGTGGGACTCGAACCCGGGTCTCCTCGATCAAGAGGCAGACACGTTATCCATTACGCCACGAGCTATAGGCTACATGTCAGGGTTGAAAATATCCTATATATGTCTACGGCCCATACTGGCGCACTGGCCAATGTTGAACCTAGTGGGAAACTTACTTCTATACATTTGTGGAGGGTTGTTCGCATTTGTTTTCTTAGTCTCGCCATTTAGAACATGATAGGAAGTGTCCCGGCACACAAATCGGTGAAATTTTTGAAAAAAGTCACCGAGGTCTGTATATAGGCCTATAGCCTAGGCTGGCTATATGGGGTATAGGACCAATGTTTGTCCCACTGGGAAACTTACTTCTGTACATTTGCGGTAGGGTTGTTTGCATTTATTTTCTTAGTCTCGTCATTTAGAACATGATAGGAGGGGTCCCGGCACGAAACGGTGAAATTGTTGGAAAAAATCACCGAGGCCTGGGTAGGCCCATAGGCCTATACTACTATGAGGCTATAGACCCATACGGGGTGGACGTTTTGGGGTCTAGGTGAGCCCCTAATGAACCGATGATGTCGTATGAGGTCTTATTTTGAAGCTCTCGTGAAGGAGCATCCTACTAGGCTAATGGTTCGTCCGTGTGCAATGGTCTGCGCATGCGCAGTCTGGCCGTAGTATAGAAAACAGGCATTTTGGGTGCTATGTGGGTGTATGTTTGGGATAGAGATGCACCACTATGGCTTCGAATGGGTCGTGCAAGGTATCCATGTGAAGCTTGTGTGAGGTAGAGTCAGAATGGCGTGTTTTAAGTGCATGTCGCGTCAATCTGCGCATGCGCAGCCTGGCCGTAGTAGAGAAAACAGGCATTTTTGGGGTATGTGGGTGTGTGTTTGGGGTCGAGATCCGAATGCGTCCTGGGAGGTGTCATTTTGTAGTTCTCGGGGTGTACATTCCGATTGGCGGGATTTTCTCGTCATCTGTGACGTCATCGATGACGTCATCGGTACGAGTAGTAGCGAAAGTGGACATTTTGGGGCAGTGAATGAAGGTATTTGGGGTGGAGAGGGGCCATTCTCAGTCCAAATGCGTCGTGTGGGGTGTCATATTGTAGCTCTCGGGGTGTACATTCCGATTGGAGGGATGGTCGCTTCATCTGTGACGTCATCGCTGACGTCATCGGTACGAGTAATAGCGAAAGTGAACATTTTGGGGCAGTGAAGGAAGGTATTTGGTGTAGAGAGGGACCATCCTTGGTCCGAATGCGTCGTGTGAGGTGTCATGTTGTAGCGCTTAGGGTGTAGATCCCGTTTTGAGGGATGTTCACGTCATCTGTGACGTCATTGATGACGTCATCGGTACGAGTAGTAGCGAAAGTGGACATTTTGGGGCAGTGAAGGAAGGTATTTGGTGTAGAGAGGGACCATCCTTGGTCCCAATGCGTCGTATGAGGTGTCATCTTGTAGCTCTCGGGGTCAATGCTTCAACGCTCTGGTGAAATAGCTCAGAAGCTCTGATTTTCTAGATATTCCATGAAATTGTCACTAATTCTTCGATACGCAGTGACACCCGTCAACGCACGTCGTTACACCTTAACACTGTAACATAACGCCATGATATAGACCGGAGAGAGAACAACAACAGCAACACGGATGACACATTAGAGAAGAACAACAAGAAGTTTTTTTCATGTAGTTTATTCTCCCCAATGTTACATCATACCCGCGCTGGGGGAGCCGCGTTGGGTATATTTACAATTCAAGAAGACTCTTATCCAATCAGAGGCCACCATTTGCATGTTTCATATTCGTCCCTGTCCGTTAGATGTATTCTTGTCCAATCAGAAGTCTCCATTTTAGAAAGTTCCATCTTCGGCCATGTTCGCTCTGAACTGTTTATTCTAATCATCGTCGGGCAGGCCAGGATACCGTTGAGGCCACATATCCTCAGATAGTTGTTTGTGCATTCTGAGTATCTTTCAGTGCATGGGTGAATACATTCATCCGATTGGAAGATTCCGTAATTTGGTCACGAAGAACGTAACATTGGTCACCCTCTCCACTGTCCATTTGGTGTTGGGGCGCTGATGTTGCACCCATTCCAAGGGATCCACGTTCTCTAGTTGGGTCAAAAACGTCTCCAGTGACGCATGATTGGTAATGGTGAACGGCTGGTCGAACAATTGGTTGTTGCCACTGGAATAGAAATACCGGAGTTGACCCGTCATCTTATGGCGTCAGATGTAACCAAAAGCGAGAACGTGTTCCTTCCTTTATGTACAGTCACCGTTGCCTGGGTAGGCCCATAGGCCTATACTACTATGAGGCTATAAATCCATACGGGGTGGACGTGTTGGAGTCTAGGTCAGTCCCTGGTGGTCCAATGGAATCGTATGAGGTCTTATTCTGAAGCTCTCATGCAGGAGCACTTCACTACGCTAATGGTTCGTACGTTGTCAATAGTCTGCGCATGCGCAGTCTGGCCGTAGTGGAGAAAGCAGGCATTTTTGGGGTATGTGGGTGTGTGTATGGGGTAGAGATGGGCTATTCACGGTTCGAATGGGTCGTGTGAGGTATCCATGTGAAGCTTGTGTGGGGTAGTCAGAATGGCGTGTTTTAAGTGCAAGTCGCGTCAATCTACGCATGCGCAGCCTGGCCGTAGTAGAGAAAACAGGCATTTTTGGGAGTATGTGGGTGTGTGTTTGGGGTAGAGATGGACCGCTATGGGTCCGAATGGGTCGTGGAAGGTATCCATGTGAAGCTTGTGTGGGGTAGAGTCAGAATGACGTGTTTTTAAGTGCAAGTCGCGTCAATCTGCGCATGCTCAGCTTGGTCGTAGTAGAGAAGACAGGCATTTTTGGGGGTATGTGGGTGTGTGGAGGTGAGTTTGGGGTCGAGATGACCATCCTTGGTCCGAATGCGTCCTGGGAGGTGTCATTTTGTAGTTCTCGGGGTGTACATTCCGATTTGAGGGGTGTTCCAGTCATCTGTGACGTCATCGATGACGTCATCAGTACGAGTAGTAGCGAAATTGGACATTTTGGGGCAGCGAAGGAAGGTATTTGGGGTAGAGATGCTCCACTCCGAGCTCCGGAGCTCTTGGAACTCGGAACTCGGAACTCGGAGCTCGGAGCTCCGGAGCTCTTGGAGCTCGGAGCTCCGGAGTTCTTGGTGGCGTCCCCAACACCCATCTTAACGTATGGACGCACTAACGACGGTGAGTGTGTGAGTGAGTGAGTCTTCCGGTTCCGGTCACGTGACAGTAAACATGGAAAAACACGGATGTAAGATGAGGACCCGGATGATGTAAAACTACAGTGCCCAAGGAAGTGACCTTTGACCCTGCGATACTCGGAAGTGACGTCATCGCACGCAGGCACACACACACGCATACCTGGTGCACCCACACCCTAGTGTACCCTATGCCCTACGAGCTATAGGGTACAGGTGCACCTCTTATGTGTGTGTGTGTGTGCCTGCGTGCGATGACGTCACTTCCGAGTAGCGCAGGGTCAAAGGTCACTTCCTTGGGTACTGTAGTTTTACATCCGGGTCCTCATCTTACATCCGGGTCCTCATCTTACATCCGGGTTTTTCCATGTTTACTGTCACGTGACCGGAACCGGAAGACTCACTCACTCACACACTCACCGTCGTCAGTGCGTCCATGCGTTAAGACGGGCGTTGGGGACGCCACCAAGAGCTCCGGAGCTCCGGAGCTCCGAGTTCCGAGTTCCAGAGCTCCGGCGCTCCGAGAGGAGCATCTCTACCCCAAATACCTTCCTTCACTGCCCCAAAATGTCCACTTTCGCTACTACTCGTACTGATGACGTCATCGATGACGTCACAGATGACTGGAACACCCCTCAAATCGGAATGTACACCCCGAAAACTGCAAAATGACACCTCCCAGGACGCATTCGGACCAAGGATGGTCATCTCGACCCCAAACTCACCTCCACACACCCACATACTTCCAAAAATGCCTGTTTTCTCTACTACGGCCAGGCTGCGCATGCGCAGATTGACGCGACTTGCACTTAAAAACACGTCATTCTGAATCTACCCCACACAAGCTTCACATGGATACCTTCCACGACCCATTCGGACCCATAGCGGTCCATCTCCAAACACACACCCACATACCCCCAAAAATGCCTGTTTTCTCTACTACGGCCAGGCTGCGCATGCGCAGATTGACGCGACTTGCACTTAAAAACACGCCATTCTGACTACCCCACACAAGCTTCACATGGATACCTCACACCCCTTATGAAAATTTACCACAAAAATCTATAGTTGAAATCTATAGATTACTATCGATTTTGTGGTACTTTTGCGGATTTACTACAGCTCAAATTCTATAGCTTACTACAAATTAACTATAGCTTACTACAAATTAACTATAGCTTACTACAAATTAACTATAGCTTACTACAAATGAACTATAGTTTACTACAAATGAACTATAGCTTACTACAAATGAGCTATAGCTTACTACAAATGAATTATAGTTTACTACAGATGAAATATAGTTTACTACAGATGAACTATAGCTTACTACAAATGAGCTATAGCTTACTACAAATGAACTATAGTTTACTACAAATGAACTATAGCTTACTATAAATGGGCTATAGCTTACTACAAATGAATTATAGTTTACTACAGATGAACTATAGCTTACTACAAACGAACTATAGCTTACTACAAATGAGCTATAGCTTACTACAAATGAATTATAGTTTACTACAGATGAACTATAGCTTACTACAAATGAACTATAGCTTACTACAAATGAACTATATCTATAGATTGGTAGCTTCACTTTGGACTGGGTATTTATATTACATCCTCAATACTGAACAACATTGTAGAATAATCTATTTCAGAGAATGACAACGCCCTGATAACACAACGAAAATAACACAATAATTTCTTATATAAAACTATATTTATTCTACTAGCACTGAATCGCTCCATACAACATCATAAAATGCACTCAGTTAATGTCCAAACACTTCGTTAATGTAAAAATACTACTTCTTTAATTGCTTCGAAGCATTGTTCAGCTTCAGGTGAATACTGGCTTTGTCCACTTCTCTCTTGTCGGGGAATACTCTACGAGTTTCAACTGGAAGGAGAAAAGAAAGAAAAAATTTGAGTTGGCAAATTATTTAGTATACACTTCAAATGGACATACTGCAAGTCTGAACTTGTCGACAACGGCATTTCATTACAGTTAATTGAATTTAATTAAGTTATTATGAAAGAACCCATATTATTATTACTACTGCATGTGTTCTGGTGATGGGTAAGAAATACTTACCAATATTGAAATGAATGTTGTCTTTCTCCAATTAAATCATCGGATGATCCAGTTGATGGATCTGGTGATGAGGGTGATCGCGTATGATGGGGCAAGGGTTCGGATGTTGATGGTGTGAGCAGCTGACATGGTTCTGCTGGGCGAGTCTATGCCTGACGTGATGCCACCTTATTCATTGTCTTCACCGAGGTCTTGATGTCATGAAATACAGATGGCAGTTCTGTGAAATAAAAGATACAAAATGTGTACTGACAGTTGGATTGATAATATTCAGTCAGAATGTTAATAGTCATAAATTGCAGAATCTTGTTGACAAAGGATCAACAATGTTTTAAAACTTTCAAATCTCATTAAATTATTATTTACTAAGATTAATTGCATTAAATGATTATTTACAAGTGATCGCTTGTTAACCATTAAAATTCAGTGTCATTTAACATGCATTTTACTGGTTAGCAAACTTGCAAAAACTCAAATTTAAAATCTTACCAGTAAGTGTAGATAATGAGACTTTCAAAGAACTGTTTTCTGACTTCAGAGACTGGTTCTCCGCTCTCAGCTCTTCAACTTCTTTCTGCAGAGCCCTCAGGTCTGCTCGGCTACTAGAATCCTACAAAGAAGAAGAAAACCAAAATCAATAGGCCCCACACCCACATATTTTGTCCACATTGAGAGAAATTTGGATTAATATTATTAGAAATAGTTATCTGAAAGGGATCAGTAAAATAGATGAGACAATTCATGAGCAATGTTCTCAATAGTCAAAATAATGAATTATTTGATAATAACCTAGGGATTTAGCTGAATAGTCCTGATAGTTGAATTTATACTTACTTCATCTGACATGTCTTGAACAGGTGACACTGAAAGTTTTCCTTGTCGCTGTTTGTTTAACTACTAAAGGATGTTGTTTGACTCATTCTTTTAGGCATCACGAACTGTCTTGCTCATCTTCTTTGTAGGCTCTGTGATCTCCTGTGGGAAAAACAATTATTAACGTATCATGTCGTGATTTATTGTGAAAATAAATTCACCAATTTTCAACTCAATTCTGTACTAACACTGACATGGCCAAACAATTGTTTGTAGAATTGTTTATTTATTCATATGAAGTAATCAACAGGACATTTGAGTAACCAAACAACCTGGAAATTCTAATAAATGACATTTTTCAGATAATGTGTGAAACTGGATGATAGCATGTACAGTAGACTATACTCCCCCCCCCCAACAAGGGTGAAATTACCACAATTGAGCTTCAAAATAAGACCTCATACGACATCATCGGTTCATTAGGGGCTCATCTAGACCCCAAAACGTCCACCCCGTATGGGTCTATAGCCTCATAGTAGTATAGGCCTATGGGCCTACCCAGGCCTCGGTGACTTTTTCCAACAATTTCACCGTTTCGTGCCGGGACCCCTCCTATCATGTTCTAAATGACGAGACTAAGAAAATAAATGCAAACAACCCTACCGCAAATGTATAGAAGTAAGTTTCCCAGTGGGACAAACATTGGTCCTATACCCCATATAGCCAGCCTAGGCTATAGGCCTATATACAGACCTCGGTGACTTTTTTCAAAAATTTCACCGATTCGTGTGCCGGTGTAGCAATAATGGTTGTCCCACAGTACAGGTTGTCCGAAGGGGGACACCCAGTTTCATGTATCAGTTGTACATGTTGTAATGCATTATATATTATATTTGTGCCCGGACAACTATTCATGGGGGACAACCTGTCTTATTACAACAGTGGCAATATTAGTTGTCCCTCATGACGTGCTGTCCATCGTAGTATCAGAAAATCTAGGTCACGATATAAAGGTGACAAATTTTCTGTAGCTCGGCAGCTGTCCCAAGTGGTCCAGAGGAAAGAGGCGCGGTAATATGGAGGAGCGGGTTTCCAGTATGTTGTGGGTTCGAATGCCATCTGCGCCACATTATTTTTTACTCGGATACATTTATCATGTGTTCCGTTCTAGCCTTTCTATGGATCATTTGTGGATTTATGACGGCAGGTGGACATTATATTTTGATGTTATATTTTTGTTACATATATTTTAATTATCCTATTGTTTAGTTCTATTTTGCAAATATATTTGGCGTATTATTCGTCAATTTCTTCCGGTCACAATCAACAGTGTTCCATTCTAGCCCCCCCCCCCCCCCCCCCACTCACCTCTCTTCACCTCATAGCATTTTATTTCTAGGCTGAGTGAAACGACACTTTCTGCAAGAACTATTTAGCCTTTAAGAAGGAAATCAGTAACGATGAATTGTTTAGTATACTGGATCCCCATTTCCCTGAATACCGATATGTTTAACCATTTCGGTTAGGAAGTAAAACTTGACAAGGTAATGCAATACTATTAACAATGGCCACTCTGATGGCGGCACAGTGATTGAGTGTAGTTTTAAATCTATTTTAGCCAACTATCATTATAATGAATTTCCCCGTTATATTGCAAAAAAAATATAATCAGAAGGATTAAAAAAAAAATTAAAATGCCACTTCAGAGGACCCTCATGACCGTGATTTCGAATTTACCCATGCTGCTCTGCATCTTTATGTGATTCAAATCCCAATCAAATCTGAAGTTAGGATTTGGGGGTTAGGGATAAATAACGTTTTCATAATACTAGTTCATCCCCTTACATACATTTGCACGTGACCGTTTACATATGTCCTTTGACATTTAGGCCCCCCTCAATATTTTTCTTACCCCTTGAACCTTACCACACCATACCCGTGGGTCAAGCTTCATCAGAAAATGTAGTAAAAATCCAAGATGGCTGCTGTGATGACGTCACAGTGACGTCATTTTCAAAAACGGCATTTTTGTGTGTCATTTTTTCACAATCACTGCATGATAAATTAGTAGTTGTGAAATCAAGTGGCCCCCAGTTTGAATTTAACCATCATTCTTTGCTCGCGGGTCATGTAAATAGGCTCGTATTAATTAGTTTTTGAGATAAAATATCGAATAATTCGAGAAAAAAAATCGATAACTTCACTGTGACGTCATGATGGCGGCCATCTTGAATTATTTTGTATTCCTTTATAGAGTTTGACTCAAATATATGGTATGGTCAGCCCTCTACCCCCCGAAAATAAATAGGGCCTCCAAACCACCCAGACTTGATAGGGTTAAAACAATGCAATTATTAGCTACGCATACTATCATTGCCTTATTGGGCCACTTCACTTGATGAGGCCTGATATTGGACAACTATTCCTAGGCGACGGACAACCCTTAATACGACTTAGTTATAATCGCGATAAAACCTGAACAACCACTGCTATCGTCGGACAACGTATCCCGGGATATAGTTGTCCATGGACAACCTACATTAGTATCAGTTGTCCCTGGACAACTCACAACAGTATATGTTGTCCATGGACAATCTGTCCCAGTAATGGTTGTCCGACGGACAACCACTGATCAGGGCAACGTTCACCTTCACACCGGGACACTTCCTATCATGTTCTAAATGGCGAGACCAAGAAAACAAATGCGAACAACCCTACCACAAATGTATAGAAGTAAGTTTCTCACTAGGTTCAACATTGGCCAGTGCGCCAGTATGGGCCGTAGACATATATAGGATATTGTCTGCCTCTTGATCGAGGAGACCCGGGTTCGAGTCCCACTAGGACCCTTTCGTTGTATAGTGTTTCGCTTTTTTTTATTTATTTATTTATTTATTTATTTTGAAATACCCGCTTCTGATTGAACGAGAGCTCTGCATGCTCCGCACATGCTCCGCAAAGAGCTCCGCACCGGAAGTGACGTCGGATTTGAAATACTCGCTTCTGATTGGACGAGAGCATTCCGCACCGGAAGTGACGTCGGATTTGAAATACTCGCTTCTGATTGGACGAGAGCATTTGCATAAATGGTAAGGAATTTGTACTTTATATACTACTGTCGCATGCATGCACTATATGTACGGTAGCGAGTTGTCTCTCTGTTGAAAGGCTGTTCCCGGAAGCAACCTGTTTTCTCCAAACATTGGCTTCCTGGGTTTCTGCAATTTCCTCCTTTCTCTGGAGTTTTTGAATATAGGTCTATTTCCCAAACAATCGTTGAATGTTACAGTGAAGCGAGACGAATGGTTCTGTCGACACGGAACCGGTGATTGCAGAATATCTGTAACTGCTGTCCTTCACCGGGTCTGGACATGCAGACGGTCCCTTACAAAAATATTTTATAGGATCATACGATTCTGTAAAATCCGATAAGATTCTAAAAAATTATATAAGGTTCTGAAAAATCTTATAAGATTCTGAAAAATCATATTTGATTTAATAGGATATAGCAATTCGATCCAATAGGATTTCTAGAATTATATGAATTTTTCCACAAACTTTCACAGTAACATATATTGGAACTACATGTATACGAGTTTCAATGCTCTTAATTAGCTCTGGGAATATCACAGCTTAAATTTGGCGGATTTGATTTCACTCAGAGACATCAAATCTCATTTGCATGAAATTACTAGACATCAGATTGGAACTTCACAGTTCAGAATAGCTGCAACTGTGTGAAATATTTACATGTGGTTACTGACAAATTACTCAGAACTGTGAACACTTTTGTATCTTTGAAAGTGATCTGTACCATGGGTTTTCATTTGCATAAAATAAAGATATTAATAATATCAGTCTCTCAAATATTAGTGTTATCAATACAGTTTCATATTAGATAAGAAATCTTGTTGAATGTAGATTCATAATCCGTTCAAATCCATGATTCTATAGTAAAATCGGGCAAAATGGGAAAAATATTTTTACAAGAATCAGCAACATAAAATATCCTTTAAAGAATACTTTATATTATCCTCTTCATTATTAATTATTTAAATATAATATATATATAATTTCTGTTTCCGATAGTCTTTTTCCTCTTTACTGTCTCATCGAAATGGGTGGAGTTATCTGGCCTTGATAATTTAATTGAACACCGGGGGCGCAACCACCATCGTAAAATAACAACAGAAAAAATGGCTGACCAAAAGTGCAAAATTCAGGTGGGTTTGTTCATGCTAAGCTAGAACTATGGAGGTTTGATGAACTGTATTGTAGATGGTGATGAGTGCAGCTAGTGATGGTAAGTATGTTATAAATATAACTATAATTTTTCTTCTTTTCATAACTTAATAAGCAAAAAACTGAGCTGAACAGTGGTGCTCTTGTGATGTGGACCCAGCAGCTATTATTATCAACAAGTTTCCCTTGACATACTTGGCATAATAACAAATTGATATTTGCCTAAATAAATATTGCTACATGTATATGGACTGGTTGTAATAATGTACTTCAACTTATAATTGCAGCCAAATTTAATGGATAATATAGCATGACTTTCACAAAAAAATGTCCATATCTCGTCTCAATATCACTTTCAGATGTACCTAGGTTCATCAAGGCAGTGTGGATTACCATTGTCATGACTGTGTGAATTGTCAGCTTGGAAACTCGAGGCTTGGGGACCTCATATGAAGATTGGCATGCACCGCTGGAGAAAATCTCTGAGGGTGAGATATTTTTATCACATAACTTGTGTACTTCCTGTTCATGCCAAAACAGTGGGATTTAACTGGTTGGGGGATGGTAGCTCTAAATAAATTATCTTCTTGTTTTGTTTTGAACTGTTTATTGATTTATAAAAATTATTGATTTTGTTCCTTCCAGAACATTAGAGAATATTTCCATACGAAAATATATTGATAATAAGTAAAATGTTAGCATAAACTATTTTTGCTGTGATCAGAAAAAGTATAATCAATTATGATTAGACTCTACATCATTATAACAGGCTATATTTTCCTTGACTATTGATTGCACCATTCATATGCCGAAGCTAAGGATCTTCGCACACTTCAATTGTACATTTCTACCCACATCTTGAAAAATGACAATCTCAGTAAACTCAGATATAATATCACGGAACATTATATCTGAATTCAGCCCTATATAAATCCCGTGCGAGTTGAAACTACTATTGTTAGCCAATCAGATGGATAGCTGGTTGTAACTATTTCAAAATCGCGCCCACAGTAATTACACACGGTAGCTCGTGGTCTAATACATAAACATTATCCCGAAACAGTTTCCAAATAAGGGATTTTTTTCCCGGCAGCGTCCGTAAACATCAAAGAGTTTACTCCCGCCGAAAAGTCTGGCTTTGTTAGGGGTAGGAAATATCGAAACATTGTGCCGTGCGAAGATGTTAATCTCCTTGAAGTAAACGTCAATCATTGTCAGAGCGAAAAGTTTGAAATGGTCGTGATTGGCTGATTATGGGATCTCGTAGAATATCGGCGAACATTTTGCACGAAGTTTTCATGCCGTTACGTCTAGATGATATTCCCCTTATTTACCATCTTGGTTTACCTAGATTGGAAAAAAGAGAAAATTTCATTTCATACATTTATTTCATTTCAAAAATTTAAGAATATAATTTGTAGTTAATAAGCATTTATTTGTTATTCGAAAACTTTTGATATCGTCATTGTATATATTGGTTAGAATGTCACACAAACTGTTTATCTCCCTTGTTGTATTTCCCTTGGAGTACTGAAGAAAGGATAATAGACATCTTCATCAATCTTTTGTAAATCGTACAGTTGTGTTTCATTCTTTACCCTTGATGGTAGCAAACTATTCAATCATCCTGAGTGTATTAAAAAAAAAGAAAAACTGGATTGCATGTCATACGGAACCATATATACAACTGATCAGGTTTTAATTATATACATGTATTTCTCGCAACAGGCCAAGAAGTCCACAATTCAGACTGGTGGGTTCCAGCAAAGGTTGGATTACATCCTGGGACAGGACGGTCAGGTGTTAACTGACTAAGAATATACCTAATTGATGAGACAGTTATAATTGAACTTAAACTTCATTAATTTTAAAAATAACTTGGACTGAATTTGTGAAGTATTCTAATTGTCAAGAAATAAAAGTTGTGCTTAAAATTTTCAATCTAGCCCCATTCATGGATTGTTATTATTTCTCACAGTGGTTAACTGCAAATTATTTCATTCTCTTCCAGACTACTGCCAGAAGAAATTTTCCAGTTCTGAAAAGGACATTCGGGATGCCATGAAATCTAAACTGAATGTCGAGTAGAAGCTCTACAGGAAACTGATGGAGATTATGATACTCTGTTCACGTTCCTCCGTGAATATCTATCTTTATAGAGCACATGTATATAATAAAGAAAATATTTATTATACTTATTTGTTATTTTTGTTTCTATGCGTTAGTAAATTTAACACTACTAGAATATCTTTCTCTGTAACATATCTGTGCAACATCCAAAACAAGAAACGTTCACGCTAATACATTTTCTGTACGCTCCTGTAGCAGCTTACTTTGAATTTTCATTCACACCGGTGAAGTGAGGGGGAGTGAATGAATGTAAGCTGCTACAGGAGCGTACATTTTCTGATGCATTTACTATTTTACAATACAGGGGCATTTTGTATTTCGTGGATTTACCATAAAAGATGACCTATATCACTCATCCAAATATTCCCATGGAAAGTTTATAGAGAAATCTCTCAGAATCTATTCCATGACTAAATCCTATAGGATCCTATTACTAAATCCTATAAGATTTTTATATTATATGATCCTATTTAAAAATCTTACAGGATTTTGGGCCAAAATCTTATAGGATCCTATACGATTTTATCTAATAGGATCCTATAAGATTTTATCTAAAAGGATCTTTAAGATTTGTTTTGTAAGGGGTGCTACGTAAGATCCTCTATAATTTCTCCGAGTGCCTATCGCATCATGTGCCGTGGGTTCAGCCTTCTTGGCAGAGTGGCTAAGCATATTTAGGCATCCCTTATATGTTTGTCATTTTCTTCTTTCTTCCGCTTCCGTTCACTTTTCTTTTTCCGTCGGATAACTTTTTGTCGGATGACAAATTTGTAGTGCGTAGTGGTCCTGTCTAGAACAAGTGAGAAATGACTACATTGTAGTCAAAACCTGCGGCAGTGGCAATAATACAGTGAAAGACATATCAGCGGAAGTAGTGGTAATTGTAGAAAAAAAGCGCCATCTGCAAGTGTTTTCATGCCAAGGGAAGTAATTTTCAACTTCTAACCCACAATTGCCGGAATTGACTAATAGATTTGACACAATATATATATATTCGCTTTCCTCGTTCAAAATCCGACGATGTTGACTGGTCCGTGCCGTCTATACTGAATTGACAGACGAAGTCACAATAATCGCTTTGGCAATGTCTTGGTACAAGTATCGTGAATTCCAAGTTTCAAAACATTCCGTTCAGCCGTTGATTTTTGCAAATCAAAAAGGCTTTCAAATATTTGGAAATCCAAACAAATTTCAAGGATTTAGTCATAGCGCGAACATCTACGCTCTTCAGTCTCCCTTCTCGCTTACTTTGCCGAGCAAAATGGAAAATTTATATTTCCGTCAAAGTTAATTTTCAATGAATTTATTATCAGGTCTATCACTTTGATCTGTGAAACTATGGAATGGGGTTGAAGGCTTTATCGAACTGTTCAAGAGGCATAATGACATTTTTCACGATTCAAATTGAGGCCTGTGACAGTCTTGATATTCGATTAGAATAATAAATTAAGTTTCTGCATTTATGTGCGTTATCATCTGCAAACTAAATACGGTACCTTGACACTCTTTTCCATGCAGCAAGCCAATATCAATACATGGTTTGCTCCTTCTATACAAATGATTACCTATTTCATCCTTAGGAGATATCAGCTCATCCGACATGTTTGGTCAAGCCTTTTCGAAGGCTGATAATTTTATTAATTTCTTTCTTTTTTTTAAATCAAATTCTGCAAATAAGAAACATTTCTTGTCAGTATCTATGGATATCTCCCTATAATCAATTCGCGAATATGTTTGTCATTAAGTCATTTGGAAGGTGATTTAAGTGCGAAATTTCAGGGTTAGTTCACTAAACAAGGACTGTGTGTATAAGAGAATCATGTCGAATTCTCGTTATTATCTTTTGGTACATCAAATTATTGCATTCGCGAAAATGACTTCCAAGTCAAAATGAAAGGTATCTAAGTATCAAAATAAATTTTAAAAACTCTCAAGGAAATCAAGGTCCTAGCTTTTGACAACGAGGTCAAATAGATCGCTTTTATGGTCAGTATCTGCTAATGTATGACCTAATTTCATTCGTAAAACTGATTGACAAAGTAACGTAAATTGTGAAGTGTAGAACCAGTAAGTTCTAGCAGAAATGGGCTCTGACTTGAGAGAATGATGTCAAATACAACGTGTTTCTGCCCATTGTCTGCTGATACACATAAGTATTGATTTTACGGAAGTGATTAATGCAATTCTAAAGGGATTATGAGTGCGGAAGAGGACGAGAACATCAATACCAGCGAAGCAAGGCCCTGGCTTGCGAGAATGAGGATAGAGGGACTGTGTTCCGAAAGAGGATCATTCGAAATAGCTATGTGCCAAATTCCATGCTTGTAACCGAAAGTACACAATATAACTATGATGTACTGTTCGCGCATAGGGTTGTCGGACTCATTAAGTACTACATAGTCATTTATGTATTATAAAACCGTTTGCGCATAAAGTCAGTTTTGAGTATTATCAATGAGTCGGTATAGCTAAGACATTGACAACGAGGTCAAATAGATCGCTTTTATGGTCAGTATCTGCTAATATATGACGTAATTTCATTCGTAAAACTGATTGACAAAGTAACGTAAATTGTGAAGTGTAGAACCAGTAAGTTCTAGCAGAAATGGGCTCTGACTTGAGAGAATGATGTCAAATGCAACATGTTTCTGCCCGTTGTCTGCTGATACACATAAGTATTGATTTTACGGAAGTGATTAATGCAATTCTAAAGGGATTATGAGTGCGGAAGAGGACGAGAACATCAATACCAGCGAAGCAAGGCCCTGGCTTGCGAGAATGAGGATAGAGGGACTGGCTCCGAAAGTGGATCATTCGAAATAGCTATGTGCCAAATTTCATGCTTGTAACCGAAAGTACACAATATAACTATGATGTACTGTTCGCGCATAGGGTTGTCGGACTCATTAAATAGTACATAGTCATTTATGTATTATAAAACCGTTTGCGCATAAAGTCAGTTTTGAGTATTATCAATGAGTCGGTATAGCTAAGACATTAAGTGCAAGTCCAGGGATTGGAGGGTCATTGTTTCGATTCCCACAGAGGGTTAAGTTATTCTTCCTTTCAAAACATATTTCCATATATGCGAATTGCTTGGGGGTAAAGTTAAACATCTTTATTCGGTGAAAGTTGCTGAGTTGTTCCGCTTACTTCTGAAACGTAATTGTTGCGTTTGTTTTTATGATGCATGATCTATAATTTGATACCAAGTATTATTCACTGTTAATCATAATGATAATGCGTTACTTGTTATGCTTCTTCGCCAATTTGTGTTTTATCTAGATTGGGTAGATAAAATGATTACTAGAAGTAGTGAACTTATTTTTCTACTTTCTAAGACAGTCGCCTAAGACAGTCGCCTGGGACTGTATGCAAATTAGCTGAACCACCGACAAGGTTGCGGCTCATCTTCTTTGGTATATAAGAAATCCAAGGATCTTAAATTGTGTATACATCTGCATACTGTTCAATGAAAATGGCAATATCTGAAGACAGTGACTGATGTGACGACCGACAGCTTTAAAGCGACTGACTTAAGAGAATTGAAGTCTGAACGGAAATCAACGAAGCAATAATTCATTCCACCGAATATAGTTGCAAATGAATTCAAACGCGCTTGAAGACAGTGGTTTCATGTGAGATCGGAGGTTGAAAAGAAAAGTGTGGCAGAGATCACACTCTCTTAGCGCATGCGCATTTCAAAAAGTCACAAGAAGAACAAGAACAACAAGAACAACAACAACGCGAGCCTCCCGTAGACCTGCGTGCCGCAGGTAAAAAGGCACCTATTATTTTTCAGCGCTCTCCGAGACTGGATATTTGTGTTTTATCCAAGTTTTCTGCATATGGACCATATGGTGAAGTAACTGTCTGTGTTTGGGTACCAATTCCATATTCTCATTTGCATAGATAGCACATCAGTGATTGGTTCATAGTTATGACTGTCAAAATAGTCTGAAGCCATTTGCATCAAAAGTACGTTAAGTTCCTGGTACAGTCATGCCATTCAATTATGTACAGTATGGAGATTTTAGGCCCTGGAACATGTACATGTATATACATTTCTCTCACAAATGAATTAAACAGAGACAGTGGCCTTGCAGATTTTAAAGCCACTGACATAGATACATTAATTCAAGAACATCGCAGTGCCAAATTTAGGTAGGAGGTACAAGTGACAAGAACATGTGATTTTTTTTGTGCTGATACCTATAGGTAGCGACACCTTGGAGCAAAGTTAAAATTTAATTTCCGGACAATAATTCCCTGAAAAATTGAACAGATTTTATCGATCCCAGAGCTCTGTACATGTCACTCGACAAATATATGTAGGTTTATTGTTTCGGTGGGAAATTTAAGCCGCACGACGTCGGATTTTATAGGTTAGTTGTTCTAGGTATATTTGCATTTACCAGGTTTCTCCATGTTAAGGCGTTTACTCCACCAGACGTCCATGATGCTCATCCATTTACACTAGATGAGTTGTTTGAGCTGATCTGTCATCACAGCTCCCGAGCTAGCGTATCTAATTCCGCTTAAGCCGGTGCTAGGAGCCGCGTGGATACGTCATAGTCTCCACATGAACATCTGCAATAAAAGCGCGGCTGAGATCAACCTCCCCACAGCGCATGCTCCATTTCGCAGGCTCCAATAACATCCCTGCCTCCAATAGCGGAAGTTGACCTTTACTACGTTGCTATGACGTACAGGGGAAACCAACCAACGCACGGTTCAGTTTGAATCCGACCAAACAACTCCTTTAGAGTTGCAAATGAGCGAACTACTTTTCATATGCTCTGTCCAGATAAACAGGGAAAATTATCTCCAGATAATTCTTTTTAACGCTAGGTCAACGGAGGTATTATGCAGACTTGAAAGGTAATCAAAATTTTCGTTAAACATCTATTTTACTATATATGATGTCACTTCCGGCGATGTGCGCGAAGGCCCCGAATCCGGTCCAAAAATCTGACTGGTGGCGGGGGTGTTATTAGACCCCCAGCGAGGTGGTTGGGCTGAGATACTAAGGCTACGTCCGAGATTCCTCCGTATTATCGTGTCTGAATGTTGGATGTCGTTATATGGTTGATTTTTAGTCGCCAGATATCGTCAAGTTTTCCCACCTCTTGCATATCGCTTCAATTTAACTGCGGAAAGCTTAATATAGGGCTCTAAATGATATCTGTTGACGACCGTGTCCCTATTCTTGTCCCTGTCCTTCTTCAAGAAAATTGTTCCTGTCCACAGCTTCACGGCCCCACGCTATGTCTCCTGAACTAAGCCTCGCCCGCCTCACTCTCCCGTCAATTCTCATATATTCCGGGAGATTATATGATGCTACACTTATCCAACCTATGCACTACCCTCGGGCTGATGTCCCCACCCCAAGGGCACCAAATGTTACACAGCTTCTCAGCCTCATGTGATACTAACCTAAGTTATGAGATGCAGTGTACATTGTTTATACACACACACATGCCGAATCACCTACAGTATATTCCTTTGAAGTAATTACTAATAGGTCGATGCCATTATTTCAGAAGTACAATATGAAATAACCGGCGGGGGTTCCCGCAGTGCTGAATCCCTGTTAGTTTTGAATTTCATGTCGCCTTAAATGAAGGATACCATTTCCTTCCATTTTGCTGTCCAGTCTATTCCACAGTTTTGAATTTCGTGTCGTCGTCGTCTTAAATAAAGGACATTTCCTTCAGTTTTGCTCTCAAATAATTGTATACCATATCACGTGATTTGCCTTAAAGCTTTTGCACGAACTATTTGTGTCCAGACATGTAACTTACTATATTAATTACAACTGAGTTCCTAAAGTTTGGGTGCACACTTTGCATATGATCAATTTCCTGAATTGAATTCAACCTTGCGGTTCTTCAGACTGACAGATGATGGCATGCAGATGTCAGTGTGGTTGTTTCATGTACAGTGAACTTTCTGTGACCTTCATGTCGGCACACCTACCACTATCTAGCATGTCCCCACCTCCAGGGCGCCCAACCCCACCCTCTATTTCCCAAATTACGTCTCGTCCGACCCTCATATATTATGTTTGAGCATATATATCGATGTCGGCACACCTACCACTATCTAGCATGTCCCCACCTCCAGGGCGCCGAACCCCACCCTCTATTTCCCAAATTAGGTCTCGTCCGACCATCATATATTATCTTTGAGCATCTATATCCAATATATCTTAGCAGAAATTTGAAATTTTTGTGTAGCCTGCAATATTGGTATAATTCTGCCATCCCTCAATGAATTGCAACCCCAAAAAGATCTCGATTTATCAGGCACAGACCCATGTTTTTGTATTTGGTAAGTGGGTCCCTTGCCTATAGATCTTGCTTGGAATTGTTTTTCGTGCCAATTCGCCTCTAGGGGGCCCCAAGTTAAAACTGCATTTCCAGACAATAACTTTTAAAACCTTAAGGATTATTTCCAAATTTGGTGTGTGGGTAACTTGCCTCAAGATCTGACAATAACTTTTGAAAAGTTGGACCGATTCATTCCAATATCTCGCTTGTCATTGCTTTTCATTCCGATCCACATATAGGTGGCGCCACCTGAGAGCAAGTTTAAAATTATGTTTCCGGACAATAACTTTAAAACTTGAATGGATTCTTTCTTAGTTTGGTGTATGGGTACCTTACCTGAAGGTTTCGCTTGGGATTGTTCATAGGCGGCGCCATCTGTAGGCCGAGTTAACATTTTCTGTTTCCAATGTCATGGGATCTTGCCTCAGGTGGGATTCGGTTGGGATTATTTTTTATGCATATCTGCCTATATGTGACGCCATCTGTGGGCAGAGATAAAATTGCGTTTCCGGACAGTAACTGTTGGACCTGAACGGATTCTTTCAAATTTGGTTTTGGGGCCATGTTAATGTTGTTTTTTGTTTTTACTTTCTTCACAAATAATGAATGTTTCCTTTAGTAAAGATGAAAAGTGAATGCCTCCTCGATCGTGTTCGATCCACTGTATCTAGTTATTCGGATAAAAAAGTGTTGATAATCATCGCATCCTCGCGAGCCAGTGTATCAATCGATAGGTTAAGATCGATACACTGGCTGGGTTAGTTACCAATTGCAGTTCTGGATATAAATAGCTCGAGGGGTTTCACTAAATCGAAACAATCTGTAAGCGCGCTGAAGCAGTTCACCAGGTCAATCCGCATGGAGGTTTGAGTATTGACTGGTTTGAATGTCATCGTCGGCCAGACTGCCTTTGGAGTTAGGCTGAAATCGACATCGGGTGTCAAAGCGAAAACCGCAGGCTTCAGACACCGACGCGCTAATTCAAAACAACCGCCGGGGATGAAATATACGAGATTGTCTAGAACTCATCCGAATCACCACAAGCAGCCAGAGGATGCTAGGTCCCCCGCCGAAATGGCAGCAATATTTTTTAGCATTGTTGGTCTTAGGGGATATACATGAGGGAGGCAACTGCTGCTTCATAGGCAATGGATGTGGAAGGGTCTTTCTGCCTTGCCAAGTTTTAAGATCAACTCAGAACGATTGACTGAAAGTTGATTGCTTCTGTGATATAGTTTCCATGCAGTGAAGCACCGAGAAGCATCCCCAAGTGACATCTCAAGGCATTATCTGCAAACCAAATTTGACGAGAAGCTGAAGGCATCCTCAACCTACTGCCCGGAAACCAAATTTTAAATTGCCACCAGTTGTCGCCACCTGTAGGTGCAAGTGAGCGAAATGCAATCCCAAGCATCATCTCATGGCATGGCAGCCTACATGTATTAGCCTATAGTATCCTCTACAGGGGCCGGGCTAATGATCGGCTGATGCAGCAGCAACAACATTTTCCCAGTTAGACGGCAGATTTTGAAATCAAAAACGAGGCCGCGCTATGTCATCAGTCAACTGAGACAGTCACGTGGTTGTGTATGAAGATTGGGGTGGGTCTTATCTAATAGTGATCCAATGAAAATGTTCGTATTAGTTTAAAATGGCAGGGTCGAATGACCAATCACTGAACGGGAGACAGCTGGAACAGTACGTTGACACTATCTGTTAATACAGGGGCGTCGGAAGCAAATTCAAAGTGGTACGGCCACTATCATTGCACTTTAGGTGAGGATCCAGGGGCCGCCCAGGCCCCAGATGCTCCTGGGGTCTAGATCGCCGAAGAAGCGTTCTGAGCGATTTCTGGCGTCAATCAAAATCACTCTGCATTGAAGTGTATTTTTAGTTCTTTCCTAACCCTTTTACCATTGAAAACGCAATCGATGGTGGTTTTCTGCGATGTTGAATTACAAAAAATTGGGTATAGTATAGTACTGTATCCTAGGCACATCGTGTAGAAGTAACCGAGATGATGCATCGATAATGTATATCAAATTTTACATTGAGCATTTGAACAGTTTCAGAGATAGAGATCATTAATGATTTTACATAAATTAAAGATGGTTGCCCATCCTTCCCATCACTCAGAGGAACTAATGTGGTTATTCATTAATGCAAGTCTCTTCATACATCGATGCTGTAAATCAAGTTTCGTATAGAACATTTGAATGGTATCAGAGATAAACATCATTAAAGATTCTGAATAAATTAAAGATGGCCGCCAAGATTTCCGCCCAATCAGAGAAACCAGATCTGTCATTCATCGTAAGTCTCTTGACGCATCAATGATGTATACCAAATTTTCCACTGAGCACTCCAACGGAATCAGAGATAGATCATTAAAGATTTTGCCTAAATTAAAGATGGCCACCAAAGGTTTTCAGTCAATCAGGTCCCAATTCAAAGTATCTGGATGTATTGATGATATATACCTACCTTCATATAAAACAATTGAATGGTAACCGAGATATGTATGCTATCATGATCGGTTTCGTATGAATTAAAGATGGCATCCAGGGTTCCCAGCTAATCAGAAAAGCCTGTTTGGTAATTCGTTGAAAGTTGCTTGATGTATCGATGATGTATATCAAATTTCGTATTGAACAGTTGAATGGTTTCCGAGATATGGATCATTATCCATTTTGCATGAAATTAAAGATGGCTGCTAAGGTTCCTACCCAATCAGGTCCCAATTCTATAGGCTTCTGGTCCTTGACTAGGCAAATAAGCATACCAAATTTGGAATTCATCAGCGAAACAGTTTTCCGGCTATCTCGCTCACGAACGGACGTACGGACAGACGGACGTACAAGATGATGACAATACCCCATGGCCAAAAATGGCCGAGGGGTAAAAACATGGGTCTGTGCCTGATAAATTTTAAGCCTTTGGGGTTGCAACTCATTCATAGAAAGCTCCCTGTACATGAACATCTGCACTGACAACTGCATGCCATCATCTGTCAGTCTGAAGACCAGCAAGGTTGAATTCAGTTCAATTCAGGAAATTGATCATATGCACAGTGTGCACCCAAACATTAAGAACACAGTTGTAATTAATATAGTAATACACGTGTGTAGACAAATGATTCGTGCAGAAGCTTCAGGGTAAATCCTATGATGTGCAATACAATTATTTGTTAGCAAAATTGAAGGGAATGTTGTCCTTCGTTTAAGATGACACGAAATTCAAAAATCAGGGATTCAGTACTGCGGGGATTTCCCGCCAGTTATTTCACATTATACTTCTGAAATAAAATATGGTTCATGCAAAAGCTTTAGGGTAAATCATATGATGTGGAATAGAATGATTTCATATAGCAAAATTGAAGGCCCATTTTGACTGGAACGGACAAGAAGAAGAGAAACTCAGTGGTGCCACCTTCAGGCAGATGTTGCTGAAATGCAATACGGACTGACGTCCTGTTGCAAGGAATGCGTATTCCGAATTTCGGAATAACCCAACACAGCATTAGGAAGTTATCGCTTCGAACAGATGTACACAGAAAAAAAAATCTATTTTGACCCAGTGGCGCCACCTTCAGGCCGATGTTGCTGAAATGCAATACGGACTGGCCTCTTGTCGCAAGGAATGCGAATGCTGAATTTCGGAAGAATCCAACAGAGCGTTAGGAAGTTATCGCTTCGAACAGACATGCACGGACGTACACGAACATCCACGGACTCAAAGAAGCAAGAACCAGTGGCGCTACCTTCAGGCAGATGTTGCTGAAATGTAATACGGACTGGCGTCTTGTCACAAGGAATGCGTATTATAATTTTGGAAGAATCCAACAAAACTTTAGGAAGTTATCGCTTCGAACAGACGTACATGTACACGGACATCCACGGATGCAAAGAAGCAAGAACTAGTGGCGCCACCTTCAGGCAGATGTTGCTGAAATGCAATACGGACTGGCCTCTTGTCGCAAGGAATGCGAATGCTGAATTTCGGAAGAATCCAACAAAGCGTTAGAAAGTTATCGCTTCGAACAGACATGCACGGACGTACACGAACATCCACGGACACAAAGAAGTAAGAACCAGTGGCGCCACCTTCAGGCAGATGTTGCTGAGATGTAATACAGACTGGCATCTTGTCGCAAGGTAAACATATTCCGAATTTCGGAAGAATCCAACAAAGCATTAGGAAGTTATCACTTCGAACAGACGTACACGGACATTCACGGATACGAAGAAGCAAGAACTAGTGGCGCCACCTTCAAGCAGATGTTGCTGAAATGCAATACGGATTGGTGTCTTGTCGCAAGGAATGCGTATGCCGAATTTCGGAAGAATCCAACTAAGCGTTAGAAAGTTATCGCTTCGAACAGACATGCACGGACGTACACGGACATCCACGGACGCAAAGAAGCAAGAACTAGTGGCGCCACCTTCAGGCAGATGTTGCTGAAATGCAATACGGACTGGCGTCTTGCCGCAAGGAATGCATATTCCGAATTTCGGAAGAATCCAACAAAGCGTTAGGAAGTTATCGCTTCGAACAGACATGGACGGACACACGGACATCCACGGACGCAAAGAAGCAAGAACTAGTGGCGCCACCTTCAGGCAGATGTTGCTGAAATGCAATACGGACTGGCGTCTTGCCGCAAGGAATGCATATTCCGAATTTCGGCAGAATCCAACAAAGCGTTAGGAAGTTATCGCTTCGAACAGACATGGACGGACACACAGACATCCACGGACACAAAGAAGCAAGAACCATTTTAAAGTCCCCGGCCGCGTTGCGGCGGGGGACAAAAAAGGTGCAGGTAAACCCTCTGTGACTGTGAGGAATTAGGGATTACCTGGATGTAACCATCTATGTCAATGCGTGTCTCTTCAATGTAAGATAATCATATCTCAGATAATTCGACACAGTTTAGGCTACGCAACGTGTATGAAAATAGCGGTGGTTGACGACCCGGAAGAACATTTTATAAACGCCAGTGTGATACTTTTACATATTTTGGGGTAAATGCAATTTTATATCAATAAGAGTGGTGTTGAAATATGCACCAAACGTCCAACTGGTTGGTGTAATGCAATAATATGTGTAATAATTTAAACAGTTGTTCAGTTTTCTCTATCATAATAGCATACACGATAAGCAGTTGTTCAGTTTTCTCTATCATAATAGCATACACGATTAGCGGTTCTTAGGATATAATAGTTCGAAGGGAAAACAGGAAAACTGACTTTCTCTCGTTAAATACTGCATTTTAGGATTGGGTATGATGGGGAAAACCCATGACGCTGAGTGGGTATATAGGCATCTTATCGAGCTAAAGATTTTTCTATTTCATTACATAATTACATAAGTGTCTACGTATGTTAGTAGTATATAAAGGTGATTTCAGGGTACATTGACCTAAAAAACTTGCATATTGTGGCGGTCACGTGGCGGTCACAGAGGTCATCAAGTCCACTATAGTTCCGGCAAAGGTTACGTGGTTGGCATGGTGACGTCACTTCCGGTCTCTATGTGACATGTAGTCTTCAGCGGTAATGCTGTCTGGTAGTGATGCGGTCTGCCTCCGCGGACAGAAAGTAGTCCCAAATACGTGGGGTTTCGTGAGAGTGTCCGGCAATCTCCAGAGGCTATGGGGTTATAGGTCCATCCTGGGAAATTCACACACGTCCATTGTGATATGGGTTGTTTGGTATTGGTTTTCACGTCTCGTCATTTAGAACATGATGGGAAGGGAATCGAAGCGAAACGGTGAAATTTTTCGAAAAGTACCGGGTAGGTCTGGATATAGCCCCATACTAGCTATGGAGGTATAGGTCCATCCCGGGAAATTCACACACATTCATTGTGATATGGGTTGTTTGGTCTTGTTTTTCACGTCTCGTCATTTAGAACACGATGGGAAGGGTCTCGAAGCGAAACGGTGATTTTTTTTGGAAAAAGTACCGAGTAGGTCTGTATATAGGTCCATAGGCATACTGGATATGGAGGTATAGGTCCATACTGGGTGGACGTTTTGGGGTCTAGGTGAGCTCCTAATGGTCCTATGGTGTCGTGTGAGGTCTTATTTTGAAGCTCTCGTGGAGGAACACCCGACGGGACTAATGTATCGCCCGTTTTCATTATTCCGCGCATGCACAGTCTGGCCTTAGTATAGATATCAGTCATTTTGTGGGTACTTGTGAGTTGTGTATGGGGAAGAGATGGACCGCTATCGGTCCCAATGGGTCGTGGGAGGTATCAAAGTGAAGCTTTTGTGCGGTAGAGTCAGCATGACGTGTTTTTTACTGCGAGTCGCGTCAATCTGCCCATGTGTAGTTGGTTGTAGTAAGTAAAGTGGCCATTTTGGGGGTGCGTGGAGTTGTGTGTGGGGTAGACAGACGTCATCAGTACGAGTAGTAGCGAAAGTGGGCATTTTGGGGCAGTGAAGGATGGTATTTGGTGTAGAGATGGGCCATCCGCGGTGCGAATGCGTCGTGTGAGGGGTCATCTTGTAGAAACGCCCGCCATCGCCAAGCTTAATGCTTGAAATAGCTCAAAAACTCTGATTTTCTAGATATTCCATGGAATTGTCACTAATTCTTCGAAATGCAATGACGCCCATCAACGCCCGTCGTTACGCCTTGACACTCTAACATAAACCTTTGGCGCCATGATATAGATCGGAGAGAGAACAACAACAACAACAACAAGGATGACACATGAGAGAACGACAAGAAGAAGAAGTTTTTTTCATGTAATTTATTCTCCCAATGTTATATCATACCCACGCTGGGGGAGCCGCGTTGGGTATGTTTACAACTCACTCTCGTCCAATCAGCGGCTACCATTTGCATCTGTCATATTCGTTCCTGTCCGTTAGATGTATTCTTGTCCAATCAGAATTCTCCATTTCAGAAAGTTCCATCTTCGGCCATGTTCTCTCTGAACCGTTTCTTATAATCATCGTCGGGCAGGCCAGGATACCGTTGAGGCAACATATCCTCAGATAGTTGTTTGCGCATTCTGAGTATCTATCAGTGCATGGGTGAATACATTCATCCGATGGGAAGATTCCGTAATTTGGTCACGAAAAACGTGACATTGGTGACCCTTTCCACTATCCACTTGCTGCTGGGGCGCTGTTCATAGACCCATCTTAAGGGATCCAATTGGTCCACTTGGTCCAGCATGGGCTGTAGCGACACGCGGTTAATGATGGTAAACGGTTGGTCAAATACCCGGATGTTACTGCTCGGGTAAAAGTATCGGACTAGGCCTGTGTCATTATGCTGCAGTACATAACCAAACGCCAGATTTAATTTGATGGACGTAGCTTGGTCATTGAAGATGGCTTCCACGTAGCTGCATAGACGGGCGAGGTTGGTCAGTCGGAAATTGTAGATATCTTGAATGGGGCGATGACGGTGGAAACAGTACCGTATCATGGGCCAATGGCGCCTATAGATGTCACTCACTGGATGGGCGTCCTGTAAGACATCGCTGAGAACATCCACCGCATCTTCGAGAAAATGTTCGTTAGGCGTATGACTGGGAACAGTAATGCTAGGGACCGGCTGGATATCTAGGCTCTTCTGAACTGTGGGTATAGGCGAGCTCTCCGTGATCGCATCACCAGTGGCATTCGTCTCCCCGGGCTCATCTTCACTAGATCCGACCCTCATGGGTGCCTCTTTAGTGGGAAGTGTCGCTCATACCGTGGTGACGGACCATGAATCAAACGTTGGTGCTGTCTTAACTGACTGGGTCGTTTGAAGAGTTGACCACATTCATTACATTGTTCCGTCGCGCCCTCGCGGAGTGAACGTTCGTGGCGCAGTAAAGCTTCTTCCCGATTAAATGACCGTGCGCAGGTTATACAAGTATATCGTGTACCGTCGTGGATGGAGGACTCGTGTCGTCGCAAATCTTCTGGGCGAGTAAATGGCTTCTAGCAAGTTGTGCAAGATAACATGTCGGCTGTGGATCTGGAAATGATGAATGTCGTAAAAATTCTGGCTCTTATAGGCCAACATAGAAGTACCCGGACGTAGGTGCGGACGTCAGCGACAAGAACTCGGATGTACAAGAACCCGGATGTAAAAGTCCCGGATGTAAATGTGCCCGGATGTTCAAGTCACTTCGTCCACTGGAAAATCTCCTCTCTCCTCGTGCAAAGATCACACCCGGCCAATGGTACACCTTCAAGGCAGGTCAGGCATCGCTGGCGGTGGTAGCAGAGATCTCTCCGGGCTCTCCCCTGGTTGAGCTGTAACCCACACTGAAGAAATCATCTATCATTTCCATAGTTATGGGCGGGCATCTTTTGGTAACTCTTTTGGGGAGTCGAGCGGGAACTGGCACCTTTTCGTCAATCTTCAACGATTGCTCGTCTGCCTTGGAATTGGCTGGCTTTTCCATTTGATCGGGTCTGGTACAGGTGAGAAATGTAAATCTAACATGCGTGTTTCCGTATTTATAGTTAGAGAGAAGGTGACGGTCCTATCGACCAATCAGAAGCCATCATTTCAGGAAGTTCAATCTTTGTTCAGTGTAACTTAAACATCTTCGGGCAATCCATGATACTGAAGCTCGAAGCTCTTACTTCTCCCATTCAACACTGGGATCAATCTCCATCGGCTCTTCAATTCGCGGCGGCGAATCGACCTCCACGGGTTCTTCTATTCTCAGATGCATTCCCATAGAAACTGAAATATCCGGTCTCAAGAGGGACGAGCGTGATCCGCGTATGACATTTCGGTGACGTCTCAATTGACTGGGATGCTTAAAGACTATACCACAATCCGCACATGTATGCATGGGTACTTCGTGGCGTGCACGTGTATATGTGTGACAACGCAAACTGTCCAGGCGATGAAAGCACTTCGAACAAGTTGTGCAAGAGAACATATCGGCTGTGGATCTGGAAATGATGAATGCTGTAAAAATTCTGGCTCTTATAGGCCAACATAGGAGTACCCAGATGTTCTACAGTCCCCGGATGTTCCACAATCCCCGAATGTACAAGAATCCGGGTGTACCCGGATGTAAAAGTCCCGGATGTAAAAGTGCCCGGATGTTCACGTATGTTCTACTATCCCGGACTTCTATCTGACCCAGGTCCAGAAGCTCTCATGTCCTGCATGTGAATAGTCAGTCATATTGTGTATGTGTGTGTATGAGTGCGTCTGTGTGTATGCATGGGTTGGTGCGTGTGTGTGCGTGTGCGTGCGTGTGTGTGTGCGTGTGCTTGCCTGTGTGTATGCGTGTGTGTGTGCTTGCGTGTATGTGTACGCGTGTGTGTGCGTGTATGTGTGTGCGTGTGTGTGTGTGTGTATGCGTGTGTGTGTATGCATGTGTGCGTGTATGCGTCTGTGTGTGCTTGCGTGTGTGTGTATGCGTGTGTGTGTATGCGTGTTTACATTCACCCACCTATGACTGAATAGCTCTCACGTTGATACCCCACGCGACCCAATCGGTCTGCAAGGGGACCCTATCGCCCCTGGAAATTGCCGGACACTCTCACGAATCCCCACGTATTTGGTACTACTTTCTGACCGCGGAGGCAGACCGCATCACTACCAGACCGCTTTACCGCGGAGGACTACATGTCACATAGAGACCGGAAGTGACGTCACCATGCCAACCACGTAACCTTTGCCGGAACTATAGTGCACTTGATGACCTCTGTGACCGCCACAATATGTAAATTTTTGAGGTCATTGTACACTGAAATCACCTTTATATACTATTTATGTTCGTGCCATACGTTCGGATGAAGGTTTATATGCTGGGGATACTCTTTAAAGGAATGCATTCCATATCCGTGCATATGCTGTAATTCGGTTCGAATGAATCTATTCGTGAAAGGCAAATCTAGCCGCATTTGGGATGTTTGATTGGACCGGGTTGCTATGGCAGTGAAACGCTCGAGCGGTATAAGCGTTCCAGTATAGTAATGGGTTGTACAAGTGTCGTGGCCTATAGTTACTCCACAACAAATTGTTAGGCTGTACTGAAGTCTCGTGCACTGATCCTGGACAACGAGGGAGGTTCGATACCTTGTCTGGATCGAGGAGATGGGAAAGGAGGGCCTGTAGAGACAACCAAAGCAGAGTGATACAATAAAAGAATAAACATATTCTAGTAAAGGTATACTGGAGATACAGGATCCAGTTTTGTGTAGACTGGCTATTTTTCATGGTCAGGCTCTTCGTCTTCAGGTTCTCTCCGTTCTTCTGTAGTACCCCGGGATGTGTGGAATCTCTAGCCATCGCCCTCCGTGTCTTGGTACACCCCCCCCCCCGCGATGAATGCCCAGATCGTGTATGGTATCTGGTCGTAGGATTGCCTGTATCCTCGTTGCTCGCCCTCACGTTGCCCCCTCCCCACATATATGCCCTTTATATAATACTGTCAGCCTGGAGTATTAAGACGCCTGGGCGTCGCAATTCGTCCTGAGTTCTCCAGTTCGTTATTGACTGCGAAGGAATCTGTAGGAAATAGGAAAGGGTAGGAAGCCGTCACGAGCTCTCCTGCTCGTTTTGTTGATGATGATGGGTTATTACCGTTGATAATAGACCTCTATGACAACGTTCGACTGCTTTCAGCAAGGCGTCGTGGACCAACAGCACAGCGGCCACCTCCACACTCGGCAGCATCTGCCATAGCTAAGATTCATAGCGTCTCCCTTCCCTCACCGCTATGCCGACGACAAATACATTTCCCTGGTGGTAACTCGAACATCTCCATGGCGCACTTAGTATTACCTTTGCGCCCTATTGGACCTTCATTAACTTGAGAAGATGGGCCGCCATGAATAAAAATACCATAATCGATGTTGTGATCATCATCCCCTGTATACACGGGGTCAAAATGACGAAAAATTTCATCTTCTTGACCCTCGATTTCAGGTGATTTTGAGGCTCCATAGGGATAATTTTAACGTCTGTAATTAATATATGGCCAACGAAGGGCCAGCTAGTCTGCCATTTCTGTATTTTGTTCATGGCGGCCCAGTTTCTCAAGTTAATGAAGGTCCAATAGGGCGCAAAGGTAATAATAAGTGCGCCATGGAGATGTTCGAGTTACCACCACGGAAATGTATTTGTCGTTGGCATAGCGGTGAGGGAAGGGAGACGCTACGTCTGCCCCACAGCATATATGTAAAATATTTTCAGATATAATTCTCAAATAATATAATATTGTGAATATAGTAATTAACGTATTTACAATACCAAGTTGATCGAAGCAGGGCTAATGAGCCCAGACGAAGGTTATCTGAATGTACAATGTTATTGGGGTATCAGCTGTGCCGATACACCGTGTGTGTAAGTGTATAATATACTAGTCGAAGCTATTACCTACGGACTGTAAGCAGTGTAATGTATAACGTGCAATTTCTGCGCCGTAGGTACTGAAGTTAGTTGTTGCAATGTTTATAACTAGTGAGAGGGTGTGTGATCTATGATTGATCAGTCAACGCTCCACTCATCAACTCACGACGTCGGGCATTGCTGGTTAGTTTTAGTGGGTATTCTTGCATTTACCAGGTTTACCCCATGTTGAGGCGTTTGATTTGATTAGTCAACCCCTAGCTCCGGATTAAACTTATAAAACAGCATTCTCAAAGAGAGCCGTGTCTACCCGCGGGAGACCAAAGAGACTCTCATGTAAACTGTTGACATTTTTGAATCTCCAATTTCAAAGCGAGGCAGCATGACATCACTCGCTCGACCGGGACTCATTCTCAAAGAGAGCCGTGTCTACCCGATCGGAACTGTGTGAACTACTTCCTGTATTAGATAACTCGCTTTCACGGCCAAGTATACATACCGAAAATAATTTGTTCGCGATTGATATGCTCCGAAACAGAAGGAATCATTTCTCAATTATATAGCCCACGTTATGTTTAGCAATTCGGTTCTAACTCGGCGGAGTCAGCAGGTCAATGACAAGCCGGATACAGACGTGAAAATCATACGCCGCCTACTCACCCCCAAGTTTTTGGGGGGATGGCCCCTATTTACGCGTGAGACTCTTTCTCGCAGTAGGGAGTCTCGCGAGACGAGAATGATAAACAGGGCAAAGCGCCTCTACTCAAAGTTTCTCAAATACATATCGCATGATGATAGAAAAATATATGGTGTTCTATTTGGGCCAAGTTTGCGTCGCGTGGCGACTTTTAGAAACTCGCCACTCGACACGCGCCGTGGACCTCTCCGGCGCGCGAGCGACTGGCGACTTTCTGCTATCTCTTAACCTGCAAAAACTCGCCAGTCGCCACCCGCCGTAAAACACGGCGAGTTTCGCTCTATCTTTTAACCTGGCAAAACTCGCCGCGCGCCACTCGCCGGATGAACCACGGCGCACGGCGACTGGCGACTTTTGACTGTAGTGAAACTCGCCACTCGCCACGCGCCGTGGACATCTCCGGCGCGCGGCGACTGGCGACTTTCTGCTATCTCTTAACCTGCAAAAACTCGACAGTCGCCACGCGCCGTAAAACACGGCGAGTTTCGCTCTATCTCTTAACCTGGAAAAACTCGCCGCGCGCCACTCGCCGGACAAACCACGGCGCGCGGCGACTGGCGACTTTTGACTTCTGGAATTCTCAGGACTTTTTCTCAAGTGCGCATGCCCGCGGAGCATCAATTATGCAGTTGCAATATCATAAATCACAGTCGCGATCGCGATTTGAGGAAGTAAAAAAAATGTGGAAACTGTTGAAAGAAATACGTCTCTTCATCTTTAAAAATAGGGTCTTGATAGTTTGTAGGGTTTGTGATACAGAAAATATCAACCCAACCAAGAGCCGCTCTATGGATTAACACAGCAATGAAGGATATCTTATACAAATATATCGCTCGTTTTTCACATAAAACTTATGAAGAGAGAAATTCAATCATCCAGAGAAAATGTTAGCATTTTTTCTTACTTTTTTAATCAATGACGATGACGCTCTATTCGCTTTCTTAATATTTCATACAGCATATTAGTTGACGTTGCTTTTATCTTATGAAACAAAATTCCCGCGTCGACTGCTTTATGAAAACGATATGCTGTTTTATAAATATATATAGGCACTTATATAAAACGAATGAAAAAAACGATTGAAAATGTTGTCTTGGTGTTAAATTTTTAAAATATACCAGCAGATAATAACGAGAGTATGCAAGTTCTGCACAGAAACGGATAACGAGTATTTTAATAAATAAATATCTGCACATTTGACAAAATTAGATTGCCCTATATGCGTATTGCATTAAAAAGAACTTGTTTCAAAAAACAACTATGTTAATTATTACAGATAGCTTACATCTTCAAAATTAGTCACATAGCATCAGATGTAGCTGGAGAGTTCATTCATTAGAAATTATGTATATTTATGCACGAGGAAGAGATTTAAAATTAAATTAAATGACAGCATGTTTCGAACAAAATATTCCGATAACTGATGCTCCCCGGGCATGCGCACTTGAGAAAAAGTCCTGAGAATTCTAGAAGTCAAAGTCGCCAGTCGCCGCGCGCCGTGGTTCATCCGGCGAGTGGCGCGCGGCGAGTTTTTCCAGGTTAAGAGATAGAGCGAAACTCGCCGTGTTTTACGGCGGGTGGCGACTGGCGAGTTTTTGCAGGTTAAGAGATAGCAGAAAGTCGCCAGTCGCCGCGCGCCGGAGAGGTCCACGGCGCGTGGCGAGTGGCGAGTTTCACTACAGTCAAAAGTCGGCAGTCGCCGTGCGCCGTGGTTCATCCGGCGAGTGGCGCGCGGCGAGTTTTTCCAGGTTAAAAGATAAAGCGATACTCGCCGTTTTTTACGGCGTGTGGCGACTGGCGAGTTTTTGCAGGTTAAGAGATAGCAGAAAGTCGCCAGTCGCCGCGTGCCGGAGAGGTCCACGGCGCGTGGCTAGTGGCGAGTTTCTAAAAGTCGCCACGCGACGCAAACTTGGCCCAAATAGAACACCATACTAATGCTGTAATATAGAATATTCTTTAAAAATTCGCTCCGTGGGGCTTCCGGGGATTGACCTGGGATGTTGTTGTGCACACCGCAGGTGATGGTAAGAATAAGCCTCAGCTCCTCAGAGAGCTTGTCGTAAGAGGCGACTAACTGAGGCACCTGTGGGGTTCCCGGTTGTGAAAAGGAATAGGACCCCACCCGTGTGGTTCCCGGGTGTGAAAAGGAATAGGACCCAGCGTCGTGGCATGACTGAAATACAGTTGAAAGCGACGTTAAATCATGTTCACTCACTCTTTAAAAATTCTTCAATGGACGACGGCGAAATTATGAATGACGGACCAAACGCTTGTAACTAGGAAGAGAATATGCTCTGAGAAATGCGTTCAAAATGTGAAATAGCTGTTCCATGCTATGTTGCCGATAAAGTATGCTGGACTGCCCCGCCCGGAGACGAGAGACGCAACATGGGTCAGAGTGAGGTAACATGGAGAGGTAACATGGGTCAGAGTGAGGTAACATCGAGAGATAACACGGGCCAGAGTCAGGTAACATGGATCAGAGTGAGGTAACATGGGTCAGAGTAAGGTAACATGGAGAGGTAACATGGGTCAGAGTGAGGTAACATGGGTCAGAGTGAGGTAACATGGGTCAGGGTGAGGTAACATGGAGAGGTAACATGGGTCAGAGTGAGGTAACATGGAGAGGTAACATGGGTCAGATTGAGGTAACATGGAGAGGTAACATGGGTCAGAGTGAGGTAACATGGGTCAGGGTGAGGTAACATGGAGAGGTAACATGGGTCAGAGTGAGGTAACATGGAGAGGTAACATGGGTCAGAATGAGGTAACATGGGTCAGAGTGAGGTAACATGGGTCAGAGTGAGGTAACATGGAGAGGTAACATGGGTCAGAGTGAGGTAACATGGGTCAGAGTGAGGTATGGAGAGGTAACATGCGTCAGGGTGAGGTAACATGGAGAGGTAACATGGAGAGGTAACATGGGTCAGAGTGAGGTAACATGGGTCAGGGTGAGGTAACATGGAGAGGTAACATGGGTCAGAGTGAGGTAACATGGAGAGTTAACATGCGTCAGAGTGAGGTAACATGGAGAGGTAACATGGGTCAGAGTGAGGTAACATGGAGAGGTAACATGGGTCAGAGTGAAGTATGGAGAGGTAACATGCGTCAGGGTGAGGTAACATGGAGAGGTAACATGGAGAGGTAACATGGAGAGGTAACATGGATCAGAGTGAGGTGACATGGGTCAGGGTGAGGTAACATGGAGAGGTAACATGGGTCAGAGTGAGGTAACATGGAGAGTTAACATGCGTCAGAGTGAGGTAACATGGAGAGGTAACATGGGTCACAGTGAGGTAACATGGAGAGGTAACATGGTTCAGAGTGAGGTAACATGGAGAGGTAACCTGGTTCAGAGTGAGGTAACATGGAGAGGTAACATGGGTCAGAGTGAGGTAACATGGAGAGGTAACATGGGTCAGAGTGATGTATCATGGAGAGGTAACATGGGTCAGGTTGAGGTAACATGAAGAGGTAGCATGGGTCAGAGTGAGGTAACATGGGTCGGAGTGAGGTAACATGGAGAGGTAACTCTGACAGACTAGACAGACCTAACATGCCCTGTTCACAACAGCTTATCGACCACGGTATCCCCCGCGCCCACCTCCACGGTTAATTCAAAGTCAGGACCACCCAAACATTCATGTGCACCCCTAAAATGCTGTCTTCCTCTACTACTTGCAGACTGAACACGCGAACCATGTTGATTCCACTCAACTGTTCTCGTGATCCCGTGTGACTTTCGGTCAAAGTTATTTTGAATCAAGCGTATTCTACACCCCGAGAGCTTCAAGATGATACCCTCCACGACCCATGATAATGCCTCGATCGCTCACACACTCCCCTGCGCAACCCTATGATGCCATCTTTCTCTAAGCCTCCTCTATTGCGCATCCGCACGATCCAATCCAACTCTTCCAGGAGGTAGTCTACTTCACCAGGGCTTCAAGATGACACCCTGCACGGCCATTTGGACACAGGATGGTCCCTCAACCTCTCAAACACGCCCCTGGTCACCCATATAACGTCATCTTTCGCTACACCTTACAAGCGTTTGGTCCGTCATTCATAATTCAGCCGTCTTCCATTTAAGAATATCCGCGTCCATAATCCAAATACCTATTCCATATTCCATATAACAGCATTAGCACCAAATCCAAAAAGACAATCACAGACATAGACATAGACGTATACACAAACATAGGCTAGTTTCTTGTAAATGACCTGGACCGATTATACTCCACGAGAGCTTTAATATGACATCATGCACGACCCATGTGGACCCAATCTGGCCCACCTAGAACCATTTGACGTAAAGTCCGTTTTCCACAGCTTTTTGTGTAAAGTTCGTTTTTCCGCATGCTCTTCCTGGAAAAAACTTCTTTTGCCTTCACCTGCCTGTCACGTGGGCGGAATTGACATCTTCACGTTGCCATGACAACGCTGTCTAACGTCAGAGGTCATACAACCCTCATTAAACCCTCACTTCTGATTTCCCCCTCAAATGCTAAGAGTTTTCCGCTTTTGTGTCCGTTTTTCCGCATTTTTCCTGCAAAATCTTATTTTTACATCCATTCGCCAGTCACGTGACCTCGCCACGGTGCCATGGTTACACGGTCTTAGGTCAAACGTCAAGGACCATGCAACCCTCGTCAAACCCTACCTCCTTACACGCCTATAATAATAATAATTTATAATTTCCGTACCTCTTATACTCGGAGATCTGCCCTTCTTATACTACTGAACAACGAACGTTGTTGCAACGCATTTCACAACAAATTTCGAATTATGCCGCAAAACGACATATTTATCAGAAAAGTCCGTCGTAGTGGAAAGGACTGGAAGAAAGTCAAGCTAAAATTCGTGTTGATTTTAAGTGTTATTTGCATGACCAAATCTGGTGCAAACACACTTTTTTTTTCGCCGTGCAGTGCTACTTTTATATTGTCAAACTACGGCGATGGTCGTGTGGATGTTTCAGAATAAATAATGATGGGCAGCTGTGAGGACACGACGTTTATCATATTCAGGGGGAGAGGATGTGATACAGACAGCAACTACAGGTGACCGGTCTACATCTTCCCCGCGGAAATACTGCACTCATATTGTAGGACACCTCGAGCGATTGTAGTGTGATAGATTGATATTCAAATTAGTATCTCCTCCGACACAAAAAACTTTTCTGGCTAATCGGATTATCAAATCGTGCGAACTGCCATCCACATCCAGGCCAGCCTGAAGACGGTATAATACCGGCCAGCCTGAAGACGGAATAATACCGGCCAGCCTGAAGACGGTATAATACCGGCCAGCCTTAAAGACGGTGTCTTTCAGATATTCCGTATCAGAATCTGCTACCCTGAGTAAGTATCAAGTGGCATGGCATCTGATGTGTAATAATATCCACCGTTCCATCTTCAACAAAAGCCTAAATTGCCCTATGGACTATACGTCATTCTACGAAAAAGAAATATATGAGTTTTACGTGTTAAAATGAATTGCTGATGGTCAGTGACCTTGACCATTGATATTTTGACCTGAATCTTGGTTGCTTGCCGCTAATGCATCCCCTCACAAAAATGTGATTTTAAATGGTTTCCTGATTATTTCTATTCCTAATGTCTTTGACCGTCGACCTCAAAAGGTGTATCGGTGGCCATAAGCGTGAGGTATTCCTGAAATTTGTTCACAATCCTCATCGTTGGAGTGAAGCAATTTTGTTTTGAATTTTTTCCTGTTTGGAGGAGACACTGTAACATTGGCCGCTGACCAATAATAATAATAATTTATAATTTCCGTACCGTACCTGGCATATCGTCATTGGTATATCGTCTCTTACAGATGTATCAACCCAAAGAAAAAGTGAATTTCGCTGATTTCTTGATGTTTACGCCACAGCGACCTTAACCTATTGACATCTGCGTAGCCCCATGTTTATCCTGATCAAAATTGAGAGAAATCGATCAATTTGTTGAAGATTTAATAAACTAAATAACGAAAGTGGACTATATAAATTCTACATATAAAATGGCACGTTCTGGCGTATTTTAACGCTCTATTTCCGACTTTGAGGAAATGTATTTTTGAAAACGTAGGAAGATTTCAGAAGTATTTTTTCTTCTGCTTGTGTCACTCCGATCGACGGAGGTCTAGGAGCGCAACGTGAAATCTCCCGCCAAATAATTGTCATATGGGGAACCCACGACTCATAGTATTTCCAATAGGGATCGTCATGGTTCCCGACGAAATCTTGAATCTTTTCTTTGGACACAATTGAAATAACGTGGTTCCCCATTGCAATGCATTGCAGTGGGCCTTGCTTCTGTAGTTGGATTCCACCTCAATCTCGATCCGGTCCTGTCCTCGCAAAATGGTACATCTTCAGAAAATTTATGACCTAGGCCTATCCCAAAGTTCACAAGATCATTATTGTTTAGCATCATCAGATAAACAAGAATAGTACGATCAGACAACATGCAGGCGAAAATACTGTATAATTGACGTAATTCGTTGTTTTCCGCGTTTCAATGGTTGATCTTCAATGCATAATCTAGGTCAACTAAATTTATAATGTCTGCTGCTTCAAACGAGTAGGCCTACAAGTACGTTCAGTTTTATTTTTTTAAAGGATTTTAATCACTATTTTTCTCTCTCTGGAATATGTGCCAGAACAGTTAGTACTTAATTTAAGCCTTTTTGGCAGCTCTATTTAGCTCCCAGTCAGATATGCATATTTGTGAAATGAAAGCGAGGCCGCCAATCTGTGACGTCACAGGCGCGAGAGCTCGCTAATGACAGCAAATTAGTATGAATTACATACTGGGAGAAATTTCTGGGAAGTAGATAAATAAACAAAATACTTATGGATAACAACTTCTAGTTTATTCGGGACGACGTTTTGATACAAGACAATGACATCAGTAGTATATAAAACACCGATTCCCGCCGATTTATGCAAATGAGATGACGTCATCGATGACGTCACGTTGTCATGGCGACGAGCCCTTTCCCACCTCCACCACAGAAGAGTTCCAATCTAGGGGGAGGTAACTCTGGGTCACTATAGTTCCGGCAAAGGGCCCCTGGGCATGTATTCATCCGCGGTGATGCGGTTTTGGCGGTGATTCGGTCTCGGGAAAAAGCTTCCGCGGAGAAAAAGTAGTCCCTAGATGAAATGGTCCGATTGGGTCGAGTGAAGTATCAAAGTGAAGCTTAGGTGAGGGGGCATCTAATGGGCTGGGTGTGGGGTTGAAATAGCGGCCTTCTGCGCATGCGCGGTGGCCGAAGGGTATGGAAATAGCCGTTTTGAGATGTAGGGGAGCCCCTAGTGGACCGATGGGGTCGAGTGAGGTATCAAAGTGAAGCTTAGGTGTGGGGGCATCTAATGGGCTGGGTGTGGGGTTGAAATAGCGACATTGTGCGCATGCGCGGTGGCCGAAGGGTATGGAAATAGCCGTTTTGGAGCTAGGGGAGCCCCTAATGGTCGAATGGGGTCGAGTGAGGTATCAAAGTGAAGCCTAGGTGAAGGGGTATTTGATGGCTGGGTGGGTGCATGTAAAATTTTTCCTGAAAAAAAAAAATACGGAACACGGACTTTATCGAAAAACCTGGGAAAATGCCTATATGGGGTATGAGGGGTATATAGGTCGCCGGGCTTAACGGGGCTTGTCTATCAATAGAGTTATCTCCCCCTAGTTCCAGGGTGGGTGTATGTAAAAATTTTCCTGAAAAAATACGGAATACGGACTTTATCCTAAATTACGGGAAAATGCCTATATGGGGTATGGGAGGTATAGCACCATCCTGGGAAACGTACTTCTATACATTTGCGGTAGGGTTGTGGGGTCTCGTTTTACTCGTCTCGTCATTTAGAACATGATAGGAAGTGTCCCCGTGCGAATCGGTGAAATTTTTGAAAAAAGTCACCGAACCCCATATAGTCCCATACTGAGGGTATAGGATCAATGTTTGTCCCCCTGGGAAACGTACTTCTATACATTTGCGGTAGGGTTGTGGGGTCTCGTTTTACTCGTCTCGTCATTTAGAACACGATAGGAAGTGTTGCGGAGCGAATCGGTGAAATTTTTGAAAAAAGTCACCGAGGCCTGGGTAGGCCCATAGGCCTATACTGCATGGCTATGGGTGTATAGGGCCATACGGGGTGGACATGTTGGAGTCTAGGTGAGTCCCTAATGGTCCAATGGGGTCGAGTGAGGTCTTATTTTCAAGCTCTCGTGGAGGAGCACTTGACTACACTAATGGTTCGTCCGTGTTCAATAGTCTGCGCATGCGCAGTCTGGCCGTAGTATAGAAAACAGGCATTTTGGGTGCTATGTAGGGGTGTGTTTGGGTTAGAGATGAGCTAATCACGGTTCGAATGGGTCGTGTGAGGTGTCAAAGTGAAGCTCTCGAGGTGTACATTCCGAGTTGAGGCATGTCCGAAGCATCTGTGACGTCATTGTTGACGTCATCAGTAGGAGTAGTAGCGAAAGTGGACATTTTGGGGCAGTGAAGGAAGGTATTTGGGGTCGAGATGGGCTATTCACGGTTCGAATGCGTCCTGGAAGGTGTCATCTTGTAGTTCTCGGCGTGCAGACCTCGATTTCAGGGCTGTCCGCGTCATCTGTGACGTCATCTGTGACGTCATTAGTACGAGTAGTAGCGAAAGTGGGCATTTTCGGGCAGTACATGAAGATATTTGGGATCGAGATGGGCTATTCACGGTTCGAATGCGTCCTCGAAGGTGTCATCTTGTAGTGCTCGGGGTGTACATTCCGATTTGAGGGATGTTTGCGTCATCTGTGACGTCATCGGTGACGTCATCGGTACGAGTAGTAGCGAAAGTGGCCATTTTCGGGCAGTACATGAAGGTATTTGGGGTCGAGATGGTGCGGTAGGAATATCATTCTGCGCATGCGCAGACGCAATGCGGAGCTCTCGTCCAATCAGAAGCGAGTATTTCAAATCCGTCACAGAGCTCTCAGCCAATCAGAAGCGAGTATTTTGACCCGGTGCATTATGGGCCATATCCAAGATGGCGGCACGTATGTTCAAGATGGCGGCACATCCGGTGTCGAAAACTGGCCATTCCGTCGGGATGTGGTCACCTAGTGTCGAAAACTGGTCCTTGTATGGGTCCTGCTAGACGTTTTGACGCCATGATATAGACCGAAGAGAGAGAGAAAACAACAACAACAAGGATGACACATGAGGGAACAACAACAACAACAAGTTTTTTTCATATAGTTTATTTTCCCCTCCATCATAACATACCCACGCTGGGGGAGCCGCGTTGGGTATGTTTACAATTCAAGAAAGACTCTTGTCCAATCAGAGACCGCCATTTGCATCTGTCCTATTCGTTCCTGTCCGTTAGATGTATTCTTGTCCAATCAGAAGTCGCCATTTCAGAGAGTTCCTTCTTCGGTCATGTTCATTCTGAACCGTTTATTCTAATCATCGTCGGCCAGGCCTGGATATTCTTCGGGCAGCATGTCCTGAAACAGTTGTTTGCGCATTCTGATCGCATTTTCCAGGGCCTCGGTGGGTGGTAAACCCATATCCTCTTCCAAGTGACGCTTGGTCTTCATGATGGACCTGTGCGTGGGGTCCCTTTTCATTTCAAGCGGTAGTAAGGTATACTGTTCATAGATCGCCATAGCTGTTTTCCTGATGCGGGGGCGCATTTGGGTGTACGTCTGTTGTAAATTATCCTCTCCGGCGTCCTCGATCGCTTCAGCGTGAGTATTGATAGCTGCTGTCACAATACGATCCCAGAAGGTAGGTTCTGCCTCGCTTTCCTGGGATGAAGGCTGATTCTCTGAGGTCAAGCTCTCCATATCAGTAGATAGACTGTCAGCCATCTTGGATTCGGTATCAGTCGATGCACTCTCATCAATCTCTGTATCAGTATCTGCCTCAACGGGCTCCTCAGCGTCTTCAGTCCCATGTATATTTTTCTGGTGTCGCATCATATCGTAATGTCTGGTGAACGTGCGTTCACACTCAGAACAAATATAAGCCATGTTGACGGTTGAACGTCGACTGTGCGTGTTTTGGGAATACGCTCGCTTTTATAGACAGTAACGCCCATCAACGCTTAGCTCAACGCTTCATCGCCCTGGTGAATTAGCTCAGAAGCTCTGATTTCATGGAATTGACACCAATTCATCGAAATGCAGTGACGCCCGTCAACACCCGTCGTTACGCCTTAACGCTCGTCTCAACGCTTTAACACACTTTCTTAATGCTTTAACGTTGTTTAATGATGCGTTCGAACAAATGTTTCTTTTGTGCTATTGCTCTGACATACGCCGCTTTCCAGTTCACGCCCGAGGTTTTCAACATCGACGCTGTTCTTTCAATTTCCATATGGACTGGGTCATTATCCAACAATTTCATATGGATCAGTAAGTCGACATACTGCTGACGTAAAGCCCGTCGTAGTCTGGGTGCCAATCTGTTATGGGCTAAAATTGCAGCTTCCTCTTTCGAATATCCTTTGCGTTGAAACTTGTTTCCTGTGGCCTCCAAAATCTCGCCCATCTCGGCGTCCATACTTTCTTTGAACAAATCCTTCCATAGCCTCGAGTTCACATTATGTTCTTCAACCTCGAGTTGGGCCTTCACGGTTGGGTGATATTCCGGGACTGGTGATATGAAGCGGGCCCGCTGTATGGGGGTGGGCTTCTGCTGCTCTGCCAGGAGTGCACTCGGCGGATGGTGTAAGGGTATAGGCCGTTGTGGTGATTCCTCGCCGGGTAACAGGTGGATCGTCAGCCGACGATCTTCGGGGGTATGGGCTTTTAAATCTACGAACAGGTAGCCGTACGGACGAATTGTCGCTTCTTGAAACGCCCACATAAAATGGTCAATGTTCTGAGGATAAATTCGACTACCAAACACACGGATTTGTGCTCTATCAATGGGATTGGAGAACAACACAAAGTATTGGCAGTTCAAGGCAATATCTCTGGACGCCTTCCCTTGAGGAAAGAGATTCTGAGTCAAATAGATGACGGACAGATTTCGATGATGGGACCCTTTGGTGAATAGGTCGGCGATTTTCGAATTGTCCTTGGCCGCACTCATCAGATCATCGAGCACTACCACGTTGGTCTGCTCGGAATCGAAGTAATAGGGTTCGTCTATGTCGTGAGGAATTCCTGGAACAAAGCTCACATTCTGTAGTCGTGCAGTTTCGTAGGCGGACTGCCATTGGCTATAACACCAAACAACACGTGTCGGAGCTGGGGTTGCCACACCTTCCTCTAAGAACTTCATCACCCAGGACGTCTTTCCACACCCCGTAGGGCCGCTCACCGTCATCGTATAAGGGTGCTCTAATACTGTCGTGTGTGACGTAGGTGTTGATCGTTCCTCGCGCGTACTTTGAATTTGCACGTTATCGGGACTCCGTTCCTTGAGATGGCTTCGCTGTATATGTCTACGTAGATTAAATGGCGTGGAAAATGACTTCGAACACAAGTGACATGCGTAAACCATGGCTCTCATCTCCACGGACACCAGGCGTATAATGAAGCTTTCACAGATGCATGTGTGTGTTTATATGCAAGAGCTCCGAGCTCGCCGGAGCTCTTGGAGCTCCGGAGCTCATGGAACTCGGAGCTCCGGAGCTCCGACGCCACCACCGGGCGTTGACGGGCGTTGCTACAAGAGAACTCGGAGCTCCGGAGCTCCGGAGGTCACTTCCGCTTCCGTTCACGTGACCGGATTTGACCTTTGACCCCGGCGCGCAAAGGTTTCC